>CAMXCT020003238.1:0-35000 GCA_947184155.2 Cladocopium goreaui
ATAATCACTGCTGCAGACTTGGTGGCTCCTCTGTGTCCCTCTGGACTTGGACATCGCCCTTTCAAGTTGATCTCTACAGTATTGGGTGGCCCTATAGCCCTGTGACTGCATTCATTGCCAATCCTCTTGTATCTCGCCTTTTACCTGCCCCCCTCGCGGGGAGCTGCTGCCGATTTGATGCGACCAAAATGCATCCAACTTCATATCCAGAGTGCATGAAACGAATTAATTAATTGCAACAATTCGTGATACAAAGGCGCAACAATGAACCCAACCGTGATGCTGGCATTGGGACCGGCTACACAGTCCTGGATGGTGGTCACAATGGCCGAACAAAACACAGAGCAAAGACCATTTTTTTTCCGTCCATCGCCTCTTGGCTTTCACCAGGTCGAGTCGATCACAACGCGTATGAAAAGCACGAATTACTAGCAACGATTCAGTCGTGTTTAAAAGCCATCACGGCGCATTGGTGAACCTAATCATAAGGCTGGCTGAGGACCAACTACACAGTCCTGTGGGCTGTCACAATGCCAAATTGAAAAACCAAAAAGCAGAAAAACAAACAAAAAGGGAAGCAAACACAAGCAAAACAAAAACCACACAAAACCAAACAAAACACAGAGCAAGAAAAAAAGCAAAAACAGGAAAAACCAACACGCCAAACAACAAACGAAACAACAAGACGCAACACAGGCAAGGTGAACAGGGCCAGCTCAGTCGGACAAAAGTGATGGCTCATGCATCATCGCAGAGTCCATCAGCATGGCGTGAAATAAACAATCAAAAGCACAGCAAAGAAACAAAGACATCGCCATACAGAAAGACATGTGAAGGAAGCAACAAAACTCTGAGCGGAAACCAGGCCTCCCCCCAGCCAGGAGCCCTGAGATCACCCAGGGTAAGCCGAGCGGGCATAATGAATCACATGTCAGAAATGTGATACAGATTATCTTCTGTTAGCTGTTTGCTATTGCACACATCTCTTTTTCCCGAGAGCGCCTGCGAAGGGTTCTTCGTAAAAAAGCAGCCGTTATACTAGATCTTCACACCTTCACACCTGCAGATCTAGATCTTCACACTCTCACATCTGCCGATCTACATCTTCACACCTTCACATCTGCTGATCTAGATCTTCACACCCTCACATCTGCAGATCTAGATCTTCACACCTTCACACCTGCAGATCTAGATCTTCACCCTCTCACATCTGCCGATCTACATCTTCACACCTTCACATCTGCTGATCTACATCTTCACACCTTCACACCTGCAGATCTAGATCTTCACATCCTCACATCTGCAGATTTAGATCTTCACACCCTCACACCTGCAGATCTAGATCTTCACACCCTCACACCTGCAGATCTAGATCTTCACACCCTCACATCTGCAGATCTAGATCTTCACATCCTCACACCTGCAGATCTAGATCTTCACACCCTCACATCTGCAGGTCTACATCTTCACACCTTCACACCTGCAGATCTAGATCTTCACACCCTCACATCTGCAGATCTAGATCTTCACACCTTCACATCTGCAGATCTAGATCTTCACCCTCACATCTGCAGATCTAGATCTTCACACCTTCACATCTGCAGATCTCTTCTCGCTCTTCTTCTATTCTCTCTTAAGGCGGGGGCGGTGCCGCCGGAGCGCCACGAAACGCAACCCTTTCGCACGAAATGGACGTTGGACGTCCAAAACCTAGGTAAAATTGCGATTTTGAAGCGTCGCCGGCAACCCTTTCACACGAAATGGACGTTGGACGCCAAAAACTGAGGAAAAATTGCAACTTTTATTGGTCGCGCGCAACCCTTTCGCACGAAATGGACGTTGGACGTCAAAAACTGAGGAAAAATTGCAACTTTTATTGGTCGCGCGCAACCCTTTCGCACGAAATGCACGTTGGACGTTAAAAACTGAGGAAAAATTGCGACTTTGAAGCGTCCCGCGCAACCCTTACGCACGAAATGGACGTTGGACGTCAAAAACTGAGGAAAAATTGCAACTTTTATTGGTCGCGCGCAACCTTTTCGCACGAAATGGACGTTGGACGTTAAAAACTGAGGAAAAATTGCGACTTTGAAGTGTCCCGCGCAACCCTTACGCACGAAATGGACGTTGGACGTCAAAAACTGAGGAAAAATTGCGACTGTGAGTTGTCAATCGCAACCCTTACGCGCGAAATGGACGTTGGACGTCAAAAACTGAGGAAAAATTGCGATTTTACTTGGTCAATCGTAACGCTTTCGTCTGTGTAAAAGTGTCTGTGTGTAAAAGCGTCTGTGTGTAAAAGTGTCTGTGTGTAAAAGTGCCGTGTGTAAAAGCGTTTGTGTGTAAAAGCTTTTGTGTGTAAAAGTGTCTGTGTGTAAAAGCGTCTGTGTGTAAAATCGTCTGTGTGTAAAAGCGTCTGTGTGTAAAATCGTCTGTGTGTAAAAGCGTCTGTGTGTAAAAGCGTCTGTGTGTAAAATCGTCTGTGTGTAAAAGCGTCTGTGTGTAAAAGCGTCTGTGTGTAAAAGCGTCTGTGTGTAAAAGCTTCTGTGTGTAAAAGCCCCTGTGTGTAAAAAGCGTCTGTGTGTAAAAGCGTCTGTGTGTAAAGCGTCTGTGTGTAAAAGTGTCTGTGTGTAAAAGCGTCTGTGTGTAAAAGCTTCTGTGTGTAAAAGCTTCTGTGTGTAAAAGCGTATCTGTGTGTAAAAGTCTCTGTGTGTAAAAGCGTCTGTGTGTAAAAGCGTCTGTGTGTTAAAGCGTCTGTGTGTAACAGCGTCTGTGTGTAAATGTGTTTGTGTGTAAAAGTGTTTGTGTAAAAGTGTTTGTGTGTAAAAGCCTCTGTGTGTAAATGTGTTTGTGTGTCAAAGCGTCTGTGTGTAAAAAGCGTCTGTGTGTAAAAAAGCGTCTGTGTGTAAAAGCGTCTGTGTGTAAAAGCGTCTGTGTGTAAAAGGGTGTGTGTGTAAAAAGCGTCTGTGTGTAAAAGCTTCTGTGTGTAAAGCGTCTGTGTGTATAAAAGTGTTTTTGTGTTGTAAAAGTGTTGGTGGTAAAAGCGGTCTGATGTCTAAAAGCTCTGTGTGTAAAAGCCCGTCATGTGTAAAGGCTTCTGGGTTTGTTAAAAGTGTCTGTGTGTCAAAGCGGTGTGGGTGAAAGGTCTGTGTTGTAACAAGCGTCTGTGTGTAAAAGCGCTGTGTGTAAAAAGTTCTGGGTGCAAAAGCATCTGTGTTTTGGTAAAAAGCGTCTGTGTTGAAAAGAGTCTGTATTGTTAAAAGGGTATGTGTGTAAAGAGTCGGTGTTGTAAAAAGGGTCTGTGTGTAAAGCGTCGGTGTCGTAAAAGTGTTGGTGTAAAAGCTCTGCCGTGTTGTGTTAAAAGCATCTGTGTGTAAAAGCGTCTGTGTGTAAAAGAGTCTGTATGTAAAAGGGTCTGTAAAAGCGTCTGTGTGCAAAAGCGTCTGAATGTAAAAGCGTCTGTGTGTAAAAGTGTTTGTGTGTAAAAGCTTCTGCGTGTAAAAGCGTCTGTGTGTAAAAGCGTCTGTGTGTAAAAGCGTCTGTGTGTAAAAGCGTCTGAATGTAAAAGCGTCTGTGTGTAAAAGCGTCTGTGTGTAAAAGCGTCTGCGTGTAAAAGTCTCTGTGTGTAAAAGCTTCTGTGTGTAAAAGCGTCTGCGTGTAAAAGTCTCCGTGTGTAAAAGCGTTTGTGTGTAAAAGCGTCTGTGTGTAAAAGCGTCTGTGTGTAAAATCGTCTGTATGTAAAAGGGTCTCTGTGTAAAAGCTTCTGTGTGTAAAAGCGTTTGTGTGTAAAAGTCTCTGTCTGTAGAAGCGTCTGTGTGTAAAAGCTCCTGTGTGTAAGAGTGTTTGTGTGTAAAAGTGTTTGTGTGTAAAAGTGTTTGTGTGGAAAAGGGTTTGTATGTAAAAGCGTCTGTGTGTAAAAGCTTCTGTGTGTAAAAGTCTCTGTGTGTAAAAGTGTTTGTGTGTAAAAGTGTTTGTGTGTAAAAGCGTCTGTGTGTAAAAGCGTCTGTGTGTAAAAGCGTCTGTGTGTAAAAACGTCTGTGTGTAAAAGTCTCTGTGTGTAAAAGCGTCTGTGTGTAAAAGCGTCTGTGTGTAAAAATGTGTGTAAAAGTGTTGGTGTGTAAAAGTGTCTGTGTGTAAAAGCGTCTGTGTGTAAACGTGTTTGTGTGTAAAAGTCTCTGTGTGTATTTGCGTCTGTGTGTAAAAGCTCTGTGTGTAAAAGCGTCCGTGTGTAAAAGCCTCTCTGTGTATAATAAAAGCGTCTGTCTGTAAACAGTTCTGTGTGTAAAAGCGTCTGTCTGCAACTTTACGAAAGATACGATGCAAACTATTGTCTTGTACTTGTAATATATTGTTTTGAAACTACTCTTCTCGTCTGCCTATAATACATCTTCAATATATTGTCTTGTAATTTAGTGTCTCCATACTAGCAACAGAAGACTTTGCTCGTCAACGCTCTCGGGCCATCCGTCGTCTAGTTGTTTGGGTCAAATTCAATATCTTGACATATCTTGACCTGAAAGTTCAAAAATAATAAGGTTTCAAGGTGAGGAAATGTGTAACGGTGAGTTTGATAAACATGGCAGCAATGCTCAACAAAATAAACTTCATGCACCTTACAGTTTGACGCCAATTTTGCAGGGGATTTCATCAATTTCATCAATCAAGGTTGCTGTTTCTTCCTATCCAATCAAAGGTGTAGGTTGGACCTAAATTGAAGGGGGCTGACATCTGAAAATAAGATAGGTACCAAGCCTCAAGTAGGACAAAAATAAAATTCAAAAGCCCAACATTCCAAAGACAAAATCAACGGGCCTGACCTGAAATTGGAATGAGAATGAATGAGATAAAATCCAAGGGCTGGACCCCCCTTTGGGTCCTCTTTGGAAGCGAGTACCCTTGAAGTGACCTATGAGGGGTCTAGCCCCTTGGAATTTATCTCACACTTATGATCGAGATAAAATCTAGCATGTCTGCAGATAAAATCAAGGGACCTATCGTATCTATCGTCAAATTTACTAAAAAAAAAAAACTAAAAAAAAAGCCATGCACCCCAGGGGCTGGAGCTCCTAGATCTCAGCTGAGAGCAAGCAACGGGTATGTTCCATGTCACAACCCAGCACTGAGGGAAACAGCACCATGCCGTTACCAGCCTTTTTTGTCGGTCGTTGGTTGCTTGCTGAACAGCCGGAAATTCTGACGCAGTGGTTTGCTTTTGTCAGCCTTCTTCAGTGGAGATTGCACTGAACGCCGTGAAACTTCCTTTGGTTTTTGTTGGGGCAAGCAAAACACCACACCTCATTGGTGACACCCACGACCCATGTACACAGCGATTTGAGCACCACGTTCCATGTCACAACCCAGCAACGAGGGAAACAGCACCATGCCGTTACCAGCCTTGTTTGTCGGTCGTTGGTTGCTTGCTGAACAGTGGTTTGCTGTTATCGGCCTTTTCCGTGGAACTTGCGCTGAACGCCGTGAAACTTCCCTTGGCTTTATGTTGGAGCAAGCAACACAACGTCACAGACATTTGAGCACCATGTTCCATGTCACAACACAACACCGTGGAAAACAGCACACTAGATTGAGGACAATTTTCTGGTTCACAAAATCGTGCCCCAGCGGCTTGCTGTGTGTGTGTGGAAAGCCCTGAATCAAAGGGTACCAGCAGGGGGGCAACAGCCCATCTTCCTATGTTGCCCAACGAAGCTATGGAAGATGTGGTGGAAGGGTTCATGGACGCATGAACCTGTACCTGCTCTCGGTATGGGATCCGGCTAACCCAAGAACCGGCTTGCCGTTTATCATGTCATGTCATGCGTTTTCTAGGATAGGTAACAAGGTCATGTTGCATACATGGTAGCCACATGTCACGATTCATTTCATCTTATCTCATTTCATCCTCTCCCTTCGGGGTGTATCCAAGTGTGTGTATGTGTGTGCATATATCATACGGCTTACAGTGGCTTACAGTGGCTTACAGTACCACAGGAATTGACACGCAAATGGGATCAAAATGACGCAAAAAGGCAAAGGAGAGCTTTTACCTCTACTCAGAAGGTCCACGCACGCGCACACACACACGCACACACTGACACACACAAAAAAAAAGTGACCGCGCCTTATTTGCCATGCGGAGCACCTTTTTTGAAGGGGAGCGTAGCCGCACCCCGCTGCTTATAGCGGTTGCTTATAGCAGTTCTATCTTTGGATGCCAATACATCCCAATACCATCATCCCTAATATCCCTATGCTTGCCACTTGACACCCCCTTGGCACCAGAGGCAATTCAAGCAATTCCTAATGTCTCGTGCGTCTCCTTCGCGAAGCGGTCACTGTTACACTTGCACGAGAAACGCCTGAGGCCACGCTGGTGACCAAACAGATTTATGATTTAATTGGGGCCGACCAATGTCCACGTCCACCATAAAACATGCCACTCTCATTGAATATCGAATGCTTGTCATAGTCAATACCATATATTCAATATCCATCTAGATCATCTAGGGTGGCCAAGTGCCTTCCCGAGAGGAAGTACAGTCTTAAGACTGACTGATATAGAACCGTAAAAGGTACCAAAGTATACTAAAGGATGAGGACTGTGGGGCCACGGGGCAACTCCAACGTTCTGAGTTTCTCACCGGAGACCACCCTGGCAAATCAGACCGTCTTTCGATTTCCAGGCTCTGATGCATGAATGTCCTACATCTAAATCAATGGACGCAGCTTCACAAATCTCATCCAATGTTCCACGAGGTACCGTAGGTGCGAATATGGATGTATATTATTGCGTGCACGAATCCATGCCCTGCCTTTGAACAAATCTGTTAAAGCCGAGTCAAAAATACCACAGTGGTGACATCAGTTAATACCACCAGATTATGCGCGCGCACACGCATATATATAATTATATATTATGTATATATATATATATATGTGTGTGTGTGATGTTATATGTGTGTGCATGTATATTCATATGATATGCATTTAAATATATATCTATATATCTATATATATATTATATGCATATCATCTACCATTAAATTTTTATTTCTTGGAAATTGGGGAAAGAGGACGGCACAACTCGCCTTTCGCGTGGAGGGCTCGTCATCCCCAGCCCAGGGGAGGTTGGACCTTACACGAACACGATCAGCGGTCAGGTGGATGGTGGAACCGTGACAGGGGCCCATAGTGAAACGAAACCATAGGACATTCATAGGACATTCACTATATTTCATCATTGTTTGCCAACAGCTGCCAATCTTCACACGGATTCTAGGCAGCTGAGGCTCTTGAATCTTTCCTTCCCCACACCCCACCTATCAGACTCATCAAAATATGATAATTTCTGATAATTTATGATTCCCATTGAGCTCATTTTGATGTAAAGTCCTACTTTTTCCCAGTAGCTGCGTGATCCCTTCTCTAAGGCTGCAGCTGGCTGTCTTTGGGCTGCCATCGCAGGTGCTGACTGTGGTGGTTGGGGCTGACCAACATCCATCGGAGGCCTGCCTGAGCAACGACATGCATTGACCCTGGTACCCAGACCCACCTGGAACAAGCGATCACAAAGAGGTCAAACATGGTCAAACGGTGCAGGCATGTGGATTTTTGGACTGCCAACGGGCCAACTGCTTCATTTCACACCAAGGATGCGATGTCTTTGCCTCCCCTGCTAGCTAGTGTAGCTCATAAACAAATACAAGCGCACATATGCCATGTGAATGTGTGTGTGTGTAGTTTTTGTATGAACGTGTGTGTGTGTGTGCGCCGACCCCTGAATCAAAGGGAATGTTATGTTGATTAGTTCAGTTCGGACTACATGTTCTAGATAGCTGGCACGAAGAAGCCCACTGCACCGTGAGACATCTTGCGAAATCGTGGAGAGTGGTTCGACCGTAGATTTACGAACTTGCGCGTGTATCGAAAAACATCATAACAGCTGAGCATGTTCAACCCAGTTCGCAGCAGTCTTTGCATGTATGTTAGTATAAGATCCGAAAGGTCAGTGCCCAGGATTGCCTTGATGACCTGGTAAGTTTGATGATTGTCCTATCACGCGCCACCAGCATGTTTCTTCCTCAATCCGTAGATTTGCGTGTCTTGTGAGTGAGTGTATGTGCCGAACCCTGAATCAAAGAGAATGTTCTGGTGATTAGTTCGGTTGGGACCACATGTTCAAGATAGCTAGCGCGAAGTCCATGTTGCATATAAGTTCCAATCCGACACATCTGTGCATCTTCAGGCGTGCAGCACATGGGTTTCGATCGTTCGTTTTGAATTAGTCTACCAACGAGCAGGGGCATTGGGCACTCCTTGGCAAACCCAATGCAATGAAGCTATGCCTTGGAGTGGGATGCACGGTCTGATCAACCGTGTGTACCTGCAGTAATCTCAGTATGGCAACTGGGCAAAGCCAAAAACCCAGCATGAGGAAACATGAATTTTCATTTCATCTCACTTCATCGTCTCCCTTCGGGGTGTTTCTAAGTGTGTAGTGCTTTTCACGCACCTGGATTTCTGATACAGTGCCAGGGAAGCTTGGCGGTGCGCCCGCTGGGGATACCAGATTTTGTTCAGAGTTACACCGCGCCGGTTGATCCAACGGAATTCGGTTCAAAGGTGTTCGCGCCTTATCATGCTACAGAAGTAGATCTCGCACCATGCGTCAAACCACTGCACAGATTCACTCTTCAGAACCAGATTTGATACCAGATCTTCGAAGCCAGATTTTTCCATCAGATTCCTCCTCAGAGTTTTCATTTCAGAATTCCTCGTGTCATTCCCCCTAACAAGCTTCAACCACAGTATTGTTTCATTTGATTCCGCAGTTGAGTTTCACCAGTGGGCAAGTAGCCGCGTTTGCGCTTACCTCATGGAGCATATGCCGTCGTCAGCAGACTGGATGTATCGACACATGTTTGGGACACCACCGTGGACACCAAACACACAGACACCACCAACAAATTCATACCCAACTCCTCAGCAAGCATTATCAACAACATCTCAGCTGACCATGCCAACAACATCCACTGCAGCGCCATTTGCCATAAACTCAACATTTCCAGTTTCAGTTCCAGCAGCACAGCAGCAGCTCTATACATCAACACCTACTAGCCCGGCACATATCCACATGATTCCAGCCACAGCATCCCCAGCACCTTTTCCAGCTTACCAACCACCATTGCCAGCAGCAGCTCCTGCTACATTGTTTGGAACAACAAGCCAAAACTATCCAGACTTCCTGACTGGCTCCCTTTTTGACTATGGACAGCACACATCGCCAGCACATCAACACACAGCACAACCCAGCCACACAGACAATATCTTACCATCACTAGCCACACAGCCACCTGTTCATTCTACATGCCCTCAACCTCAACGAGTGGAACAACATTCACCACATCACGCCAGCCGGCGACGCAAGCGCTCAAATACTCCACGATCTAGGCGTGGGAGACGAAGAAGAAGTCGAAGCACACAGCGTCAACATCGCCGACAATATCACCGCAAGTCACGCAGCAGAGCAAGGGCAAAACGGTCAGAACGAAATCCCAGCACATCGTCCAGACCCAGATCCAGACACGCTAAGCATCACCATCATCAGCGTTCATCCACTCGACGACAGCAACACCAAGCACCCACGCAGTCTGAGAACATAGCAAGCACAACACCGCAGACACCAGCACACACAACAATGCCACCACCACTGCTACTGCCGCCACCACTACCACCACCACTACTACCGCCACCACCACTACCACCACCACTATTACCACCACCACTACCACCTCCGCCACCGCCACCAGCGCCACAACCGACAACGGTGCCACCACACACATTATCAGCCCAAGTCCTACGAGTGGCCACACGAACAGCCACTTCCAACGCCATACCGGCCAGTACGGCGCCACAACCCAGGCACGGATCCACTACTACAGCAACGGCAACATCATCTAACTTAGCAATGACACCAACAACAGCACAAGACCACTCCGACGACCCACTTGAAGCAGCTGTTCAACGCAATATCGACAGCAACACATCCGTACTTACACCATGGCAGCCGCCAGTCAGAAACCATTACCACCCGTTCAATTACAAAGCACTTCAGCAGCGCTTGCACTCAGCAGCAGCACGTGCTCAGGAACTCACCCCCCCATCAGTGTACTTTCGTTTTTTGCAAGACAGAGATAGCAGTGTTCGTGAAATTGCTACCTTGCTTGAAACATCTTTCCCACCAGGGATTGACCTACCACAAGAACACATCATTCATACACTGTCAAAATATATTGTTGCAACTGGGATGCCTATCCAAACTACGCTTGCCCGCATCACGCTCCACCAGCATGACAAGTACCGAGTGTGGCAATTACACCTACGCAACATGCCACGCAGCACCTCTACAGCAATGTCGCAAGCAGGCAACTGCCAATACCATTGGGCGCACGCCACCAGTGAAACTGGCTTCTTAGGAACTTTACTGTACGGGATGGTACTACCAACATGTTCTGAAACAATGTCAGGCAGGCAATCTCAAGGCTTCTTCTGTGCAGCAACAATGGATGAGAGCACCATCGTTCAAAAAGTAGTAGACCGCTATCTCAGCGGAAAGGCGCATGTTCCTTTTGTACTTGGCGGTACCTTGTGGGCAACACACAAAGCCGTCCCAAGCGGGGGCACATACACAGAGCAGGAAGAGGTCGAGACGCATGGCATCGTACATCGGGCAAGGGACAGAAGGTGGTGTATCCACGCTACGATAGCATCCATTCAGTCCATTTGGATTCTTGAACAAACACACACAACAGAGCCACCGCAAAGTGATCTGATGCGAGAAGATGCCCCGCGGCTGACTTTACAAACCGATGTGGAAATGAGAGGTTATTAAACCTCAGCTCTTGCCCCGTAGTTTCACCAAGTGAACAACCGACAATATGTTCGTTTTTAAAACGGCAAACCAGGTTTGCAAATTCTTGTCACAACACATTTTCACCAGCTTGTTCAATACAGAGTCCATACCACACGTGAGGTGAAAAAAGGTGAAATTCGCACCATTTACGACAATAGGTTGACCTGGGTTTTGTTGTGGATTTTATACGCGTGGTTGAGTCCTTCAACAAACATCATGTAGCATTGACACCATACTACCATCAAAGGTTTCATGATTAGTTCAGCATAGACAGAACCTATTGCTTTCATCAGTTGGTTTCAGCAGAAGTTTATAGCAGCTTGATAACGTGCAAGTTTGAGCAGAGCAACTTTGCTCACACACACCGAGCGAGTCGTCCGTGCGTTGTACAGATTATGATGTCCTTTAACTTTCAAGCAGCAGTTGCTAGTGGAATGTCTTGAAAATTGAATTGTTTCTTCAGACTGAGCTAATTCGTGCTCAAGTACCGCTCCGATCGTTCTTTCATTGTACAGTCATGTCGTGGCGAAGCACCAGCAGACCGTGGAACTGGCACCAGCACCAGCAGTCAGCACCGCACACACCACCACGAGCAACATATTCAACCAAACAATGCTTGGCAGTTTCAATCTTTTGGCTCTGCAGCTTCCACACAACACAAGCTCTCTGCTGCATACAGCCGCATCTGCCTAGCAGCAAGACACAGCCACCCATACAAGCAAGCACAGCATGATGTTGAGTTTTTAATTCAATCGTATGTTTCACTTGGTTATCCGTACAAGCCATTACGCGCTATGGCAGCCAGAATGTTGAGCACCCGGCGGTAAGTTTTCCACATGAATATTTCTATGATTGATGGTCTTTAATGCTTCGCTGTTCCAACACAAACAACCTATTGTTTTGTATTACAATTAAGCAAACAAGGTGCTCACCTGAATTGGCATGAGGGGTGACATTTCAATTTACTTAGTCCGAGCAACAGGCGTGCCTAAGAGGGGTGGAAAAGCATGTGCCCATACTGGGCTTGTTGTGTGTGCCGACCCCTGAATCAAAGGGAATGTTATGTTGATTAGTTCAGTTTGGACTACATGTTCTAGATAGCTGGCACGAAGAAGCCCACTGCACCGTGAGACATCTTGCGAAATCGTGGAGAGTGGTTCGACCGTAGATTTACGAACTTGCGAGTGTATCGAAAAACATCATAACAGCTGAGCATGTTCAACCCAGTTCGCAGCAGTCTTTGCATGTATGTTAGTATAAGATCCGAAAGGTCAGTGCCCAGGATTGCCTTGGTGACCTGGTAAGTTTGATGATTGTCCTATCACGCGCCACCAGCATGTTTCTTCCTCAATCCGTAGATTTGCGTGTCTTGTGAGTGAGTGTATGTGCTGAACCCTGAATCAAAGAGAATGTTCTGGTGATTAGTTCGGTTGGGACCACATGTTCAAGGTAGCTAGCGCGAAGAAGTCCATGTCGCATATAAGTTCCAATCCGACACATCTGTGCATCTTCAGGCGTGCAGCACATGGGTTTCGATCGTTCGTTTTGAATTAGTATACCAACGAGCAGGGGTCATGTCGTGGCGAAGCACCAGCAGACCGTGGAACTGGCACCAGCACCAGCATTCAGCACCGCACACACCACCACGAGCAACATATTCAACCAAACAATGCTTGGCAGTTTCAATCTTTTGGCTCTGCAGCTTCCACACAACACAAGCTCTCTGCCGCATACAGCCGCATCTGCCTAGCAGCAAGACACAGCCACCCATACAAGCAAGCACAGCATGATGTTGAGTTTTTAATTCAATCGTATGTTTCACTTGGTTATCCGTACAAGCCATTACGCGCTATGGCAGCCAGAATGTTGAGCATCCGGCGGTAAGTTTTCCACATGAATATTTCTATGATTGATGGTCTTTAATGCTTCGCTGTTCCAACACAAACAACCTATTGTTTTGTATTGCAATTAAGCAAACAAGGTGCTCACCTGAATTGGCATGAGGGGTGACATTTCAATTTACTTAGTCTGAGCAACAGGCGTGCCTAAGAGGGGGGGAAAAGCATGTGCCCATACTGGGCTTGTTGTGTGTGCCGACCCCTGAATCAAAGGGAATGTTATGTTGATTAGTTCAGTTCGGACTACATGTTCTAGATAGCTGGCACGAAGAAGCCCACTGCACCGTGAGACATCTTGCGAAATCGTGGAGAGTGGTTCGACCGTAGATTTACGAACTTGCGCGTGTATCGAAAAACATCATAACAGCTGAGCATGTTCAACCCAGTTCGCAGCAGTCTTTGCATGTATGTTAGTATAAGATCCGAAAGGTCAGTGCCCAGGATTGCCTTGGTGACCTGGTAAGTTTGATGATTGTCCTATCACGCGCCACCAGCATGTTTCTTCCTCAATCCGTAGATTTGCGTGTCTTGTGAGTGAGTGTATGTGCTGAACCCTGAATCAAAGAGAATGTTCTGGTGATTAGTTCGGTTGGGACCACATGTTCAAGGTAGCTAGCGCGAAGAAGTCCATGTTGCATATAAGTTCCAATCCGACACATCTGTGCATCTTCAGGCGTGCAGCACATGGGTTTCGATCGTTCGTTTTGAATTAGTATACCAACGAGCAGGGGCATTGGGCACTCCTTGGCAAACCCAATGCAATGAAGCTATGCCTTGGAGTGGGATGCACGGTCTGATCAACCGTGTGTACCTGCAGTAATCTCAGTATGGCAACTGGGCAAAGCCAAAAACCCAGCATGAGGAAACATGAATTCTCATTTCATCTCACTTCATCGTCTCCCTTCGGGGTGTTTCTAAGTGTGTGTGTGTGTTTTTTGCTCACACACCTTTTTATGTCTGCAAAGGTCAGTGCCAGCCTTCAGCATCTTGCTGGTTCCTTTGGTAGGAAGCACCGGCTGTTCCCTGTCTAAGCCTCTCACGTTACGCTTCTTGATTTGTGCTGTCATCCGCACTTGCTCTGGGAAAAATTCAGTTGGGTTCTTGGAAAAAGAAAACGGTCTGCAAATCAAAAAACGGTTCACTGCATTGCACTGGATGGCGCCATGATGTGTGGCTGGGCTTCACGTTGCAGCAGAGTAAGGATCTGCTGTTCGAGGCCTCCCTCCAAAGTCTCAGGCATGGTTGTATGGGCAGGCAGCAAGGTTGGAATCTTCAAATTGTCCACACGCAGGAGCCACAGGACTGTCAGGTTTTGGCGGATGTATTCAGGTACCTGCCAGTGAGGAGCAGGTCGTTCATTGTCCTGTGTCACCAACCATTGAACAGGGCAACCTGAGCTCATGAGTGTGGGCTGCACTTTGAGGATCGCCTGGTAATGGCCTGATGCATCCTGGCCCAAGTGTGATGCTGCAGCAATCAACACATAGTTTTGATACTCTGTGGTCGTGCCGTCAGCAAGGAAGGACGGTACTGGGACTTCGGAGTCCACATCAATGGCGCAACTGCTTTTCTCGATCAGGCCAGATTCAGTTACATGAAGTCTGTCCACATGGATACATATGATTGGGGCCGCACGCAAAAGGGCAGCCTGCATCCCATCAACCTGGCTCCAGTGGTGGATCAGCTGGTCAATCTTGCAACTTGGCATCATGAGGAAATGATTGGGAAATTGTACAAACAAGGGCATGCATGAGTCACTGCTATCCTGAATGCAAACGCGGGCATCTGTTTCACATCTGCGTTGCCATCCCATGTCGATGGCTGGTGAAGAAAGCCACTGCAGCAGGTGATTAACAAACTCACTGCAATCCTGCTGTGCAGGCGGTCGTCCCCAACATTCAAGCAGTTGAGCAAACCATGGTAAATCAACAAGCTGAATCGCAACATCCAAACCATCTTTGAGAAAATGGGTCAACCGCTCAAAATGTTTGCCCCAGTTGGCACTCTCTGTTGGCTGCAGACTGAGCAGCGTCCAGCACAGACAATACATGGTAGCATTGGCAAAACACCAGTTGCTGCTGTTGGCAAGTTTTTTGGCTGCAAGCAGCTGGCATAGATGCTGCACCTCGTGCTCAGTCATGCCGTGTTCTTCGCTTTGCCCTTGCTCCGAGTCTTCCCTTTGCCTTCCCCTTTGCCCTTGGGCATCAGGTGTCGGAGCTGATTGGCCAGGTTGCTCGGTTTGGCATTGTGTGGTTTCAGCGACGATCCCACTAGCATCCAAATGGCTGAGTGGGTGAGCTCCAACAGCAGTTCGTAGGGTCTGTCCGTCCTGAGATTCAGTTGGAGTTTCCACGGAATTGTGGATTGAGAAGAGCTCGTTTGAAGACCTTGGAATTTCAGCACAAGCGTTGGGTCCCTGAAATCCTGGATCAGCTCTTCCAGGTGTTGCAACATTTTCTTCATGGAGACAGACTTCTTCTTGTCGATCACCAGGGCCGTCTGCACAGGGTCCCAACGTAGGTAGGGCCAGCTCAGGTCCTCCAGCAGCAGGCGCTTCTCCAGGCAAGCTTGCAAGATCTGGTCCCCTTTCTGGGCTTCTGAGACCTTCGTGGCCTTGTTCAGCAGATCGGTCAACAGCCATTGGCAGAGGTGCTGTCGCAGAGGGGTCTGCGTCGTGCCGGTGCTCGTCTGGCGTTGCTGATTCCATTTCTGTGTCTCCTGGAGGAGACCCTGTAACGCTCCTCCCTGTTCCTGCTGGAAAAACAGGATGAAAGAGTCTGTGCTTTGCATCAAGCTCAAACTTTGCTCGTGGCGTAATGCCAGTTGCCCCAGAATTTGGAGGTACTGCATCAGGTGGGTGTGAGGCCTTGGTTCTGGCTGATCTGGATCGTCCTTGACTTGCTGGCCCTGTCCTTCTGTTCTTCTGTGTTTCGCAGGCTTTGGATTTGGCGGCAGTTTGAGGCTCTTGTCGAAGATCGGTGCAAGGAACTGGAACGGTTCTCGGATCTGCCCAAACGCTGTCTCGTCCCATCCAGTCAAAGCCAAGTCCCCCTCCATTGAGCGCGGTTCCAAGGAGGAGGGCACACTGCAGGAAAACAGGGCAATTGCCTTTCAGATGAGCTTGAACCAACCTCTGTCGCTGTGCAGCTGTCTCATGAGAGTCTGAACTGGCAGGCAAATTGAAGACTTGTTGACACAGCACACATTGGTGATCCTGCTGAAAGGTCATGGTGACCGTTTGCAGAAGGGTGTCTGTGTAGAAGTCAACAAAACGATGACCACATACGTGCGCCTCGTGCAGGTGCCGGCAAAGTTCACCTGGATGTTGGTCTTGTCCACAAATGGTACATGCATTGCTGAGGATCTGCAGCACGTCCTGGGCTGTCCAAAGGTCTGTGAATGTGCGGTTGGTAAAAATACCGCGCAGGCGTGCTTGGACGTCTGCTGAAAAAGATGGATGTACCAAATGTTCAAGCACAGTGTCTGGCAATTGGATCGGCATGAATGGTTCCTGGTGCAGCCTGTAGTAGATCATAGCGATCTGCCTCAGCGGCACACAAATGTGATTCTGCCTCTGTTGATGAATCTGGGGGTTGCAGGTGCAGCCACGGCGTGCAAACAGTAGGTCAACAAGGATCAAGGTGAGTCCTTGTGCCTGCCTCCACAATCTTGAGTGAGAATTCATCAAGTGGTTTGCAAGGTCTCCAGCACGAGCATACACCTTCGGACATTGTTGGCATCTGATGGTCCAATGCAAACGTGTCATGGGTGATTGCAAGAATTCAAGCATCTTGCCATGCAAACAAATGTCAAGCCAGTCCTGTGAGACCGGTGTTGTCTCTGCTTCTGCTGCCGGGTTGAAGCACGGGCATCTGCCCTGCGTTATGTGAGACCGCAGTCCCTCCATCGAGGCATGGGTGGAGCCGCAGTGTGCGCATGCAGCCTGGGCATCTAGACTGTCTCTTGACACGTTGAACGTCATGCCAGCTAGCTTGTGTTTGGTTTGCAAGCGTCTGGCAAGCTGAGCTGCGTCTGGGTGAAGTTCCAAACAAATGTCACAACGATACTCTGGTATGGCCTCCACTGGTTCTGTCGGCTGGACCAGGCTTCCTCCGTACAAGCTCATGATTGAAATCTGTGTCCAGAATGGGCATTGATGTTTCTTGAAAATGCCACCGCAATGTGGACATGGTGATTCCGAACTGTGGATGTTCGACAAGATCATGGCTTTGGTTGGAACTCTATCCCAGTAGGCTGGGTGTTCTGTTCTGAAATGATGGTGTAGGTCCTGCGTGCGGGGCAGCTGCAAGCCACAAATGAAGCAGCGTGATGAGAGGTATTGGCAAGCCTCCCGAACGTGCTCCAAATTGTGCATGGTGTTTGTGGCAATGCAATGCAAAACGCTGGCGCACCAAGGCATACTGCGCAACAGGGCAAGGTCAGCATCTGTCAAGGTAACTGGGCCTGGTGTCTGTGCCATGGGTCTCGTAGGCAAAGTGCCTGTGGACATGGCCATCTTGTATGGAGTGCCAGTGCAGTCAGGTGGTCCCTGGATAATGGCCTGGCAGCCGCGCTCCATGTGGTGTCTAAAACTGCGCCATGAATGAAAAAACTGATGACAGAATTTACATGTAGGCAATCCATCTGTGGCATGTGTATGTAGCGGCAAATCATGTGTCCTGTACATTCTCTGGGCATGTGAGGTCGTGCAATGGCTTCTAAACGCTGGCAAATGATCGGTGCGAAAGTTGCACAGTGCACATTGATACAGGCTGTTGTCCCCTGTTACCACGCCTGAGAGTGCAGTCTCAGCACAACGGTTTGCGTGATCTGCCTGGGCCATTAAAATCATGGGTGCATAGGTGGGAAGGAGGTCCCAATTCAACAATTTGGCACAATCATCCTCTTGCAGCGTTGGAATTCTCTGGGTGATGGACCGCTGCAAAGTGTCAACGGCAGCAATCAAAAGGTCGGCCGGGTTTGGAAGTGCAGATGAATGAAAAACCTGTGCATTTGTGTTACCTGTATGGAAAGCATGATCTCCTGCGATGGAACGTAGCATTTTGCCAAGTTGTACAAGCATATGTTTACATCCCTTGGGGGTGATGCCAACAGCAAAAACTCCATAAGTCATGACAGGCATGATACATGTTTGCCACAATCTGAGCCGGCGCTGTCTGGAGAAAAAACGGTTGCAGAGCCACTTGCGCATTCTGGCAAATCCAATCTGTGCAAGCCTAACTCGATGCCAGGTGGTAAGGTTCTCAAAGTGTTGATAGCCCATGATGCAGCCCAGATAGACTGTGGTCTTTTTGATGGGCACCAGGGTCACCTTGTCATCTACCGGGATTCTGAGCAGCTCACCGCGTTTGTCACACAGGATGTGCTTTGCACGTGTCTTGCGGCTCATGGAGCCCGTCATGGCAAGGATTGCAACAGACTTCTGTGGATTGAGCTTCAGGTCAAATTCTTCAAGCAAGGAAAAAAGTACCCCAATGCTTTCAATCAAGGTTTGAAGTTCCATGCAGCTTTGGAAAGTGCCTCCTATGTGTAGGTCGTCAGCATAGGCTGTCAGGTGTTCACGGATCCAACATGCTGTAACTTTGCCCTGAAGTTCATGCAACAGAAGGATGGTCAGGCAGTTCCATAAGAACGGGGCGCCTTTACAGCCCTGTCTTAGGCCAGTGTTCACTGAAATTGCAACGCTCTCGCCCCCATGCGTGACATGGTAATAGGTGTCAACATGCCAGTTTCTTAGTAGTTGGATTATTTCAGGGGAAATGTTGAGCTGGGATAAACGGGAAAATAATTTGGTCCTGTTTACACAATCGAAAGCCCTTTCAAGATCTAGAAAGACTTGCAGGCCACCGCAGCAAGAGTATTTGGGTTCATGGGCAGCTCTAGAATGCGGGGTGGATTTTTGGGCTTGTAGTAGGTGGCGCACCGCTCTGCAGTGTGCAGCAACTTTGGCGAGCGGTTCCTGCGTGGACCTGCGGCCCAAAAAAGCCCAAATAGGCCACTTTCGAAATTCAACATCGACCTGCTCAGCAGCAACCTGAATGAGCAATCCAAACACCGCCTTACCTAGTGGGCATTGCAGGGCCAACGGCCTCAATTGTTCAGGTCGAGTGGGTGGCTGATTCGGTTTGGGAATAAGCTGGAGCCATCCTGAACGCCACTGGGAAGGTATCCAAGGTTGGCATGTTCCCCACCATTTAGTAAGAATGTCAAACAGGATGGGTGAGATGATTGGTGCAAGTGAGTTCCAAATGATCCCTGGGGCACAATTGGGGGCTACTGCTTTCCCAGTGGGGATGCGTCGAATCGCCGCGGTCAGGGCACTCAGTGTGAAGGGTACTCCTGGTGGAGCAGCACTGACAGTTGCCGGCATGGGTGTGCCAGCCCAGGTTTTTTCAACAAACCTGGTCAGCTCACTACGTTCTTCTGAAATTGTCATCAAGGTTCCCAATTCATTTCTCAACTGCATTTTTCTTCTCGGTACCTTGGGGGAAAACCTGTGGATGATATCAAACAGCTTTCTGGTGTCATGTTGCATGGCAGCAGTGTTGGCAAGTTGCAAAATCTCCTCAAATTTCTGTCTTCTGAGCAGTGCAGCATGCCTTCGATGAGCCCGTTTAAGGCACTGAAAAGGCGCAATGTGAAACCATCCTCTGAAGAAACTGTGCAAACCATGTGTTGTGAGGGTGGTGGCTAACCGTCTGTGTTGCCATTTGTTCAAAACATATGGATTGTTTTGCCACGGTTCAGGTTTGGTTACAGTGCTAATGGCAGGAAAAGCTTGTGCAAAATGTTCAATGGCAGTCTCATGAATGGCATGCAGTTCAGAAAAACCTGAGGTCAGCACGCTTTGAAACTGGTGCCAAACCGGCTCTGCAGTGGCAGTCAGGAAGGTATGCCAGTCTGGGCCAGCAGCAAGCTTGGCTAGGCGTCCTCGTTCCTTCTGGTTTGGGGTCAGGCCAAATCTGGAGTGTTGTGGCGGGATCCAATATCGAGCCAATGTGCAAACAATGGGGACATGTCCCTGGTGTCCAGGTGAAAGAAACGGGGCGGTCCACAGGTAGTGAACATCTTTGGCTTGGCCATCAGCAAACTGGCTACGGGTGCAGGCATAGTCAATCCGGCTGGAGCTATGCTGGTGAATATACGTAGGGCCTAGTTTGTGATCCCATGTATTTAGAGCGACAAGTCCTCCTGCCCTCAAGACCTGCATGAATCTGTTGCTGTCTGAATGGCAAGCTCCAGATTGCAGGCTTTGGTTCCATTGGTATTGGCCGGTGCCGCAGATACCGCCTGATGCTTGCAAACTGCAGTTAAAGTCTCCTAAAACAGCCACCGTGTTGCGTGATGGCAACAGGCTGAGTTGTTTTTCCAACTTGCTCCAAAACTGTTCACGTCGCTTCAATTGATCAGGGTCTTTGCGGAACACATGCTGGTAGCAGCCTAGGATGTCAATGTTGCGCAACCCATGCATGAGTCTGATGTGGAGAATGCGTCCTGGAATGATCTCGTTCCATCTGATGTCACGGTCGGAGCACAGGGATTTTGAGATCAAGATCAGCACTCCAGAGCCACGGTGTTCTGTGTCAGCGCTATGTACATGGTGCCAGGTATGGTCGCTCCAACTGGATTGGAATGACCATCGGGTTTCCGTCAAGACAGCAATGTCAATCTGTTGCAAACTGAGCCAATTTTTGATCTCATCTAAGGTGTGGGAGGCAAGGCCACCTCCGTTCCAATGAAAGCAGGTTAGACGTCTCTTGGGTTTGTTGGAGCTGTGACATGTCCTAATATCTTTTGGCTTTCCAACAGTTCCTGCATGCGAGAGTGGCGCCATTCCCATCTTGATGAAATCATTTGGTGTCAGGCAACGTCCCTTATACCATGTCATGCCGTGGCTGAACGCCCGCTTTTGGGCTCTGTGAAGGCTGCGTTTTACTACTGGTGAGGCTTTTTTAGGGCACAGCGCATCTGGTGCGGTACCGCACAATGGTGGCCGCGGTCCATGTGGCTTCACGTCTGGTATGGTGTTCATCAGGAGGTTCCATCTGTTTGACGTTTCAGCATCCCCCATGGAAGAGATGCAACCCTCGCCCCGGCCAATCCCTGACAGATTGTCAGTCATGCCCCAAAAAAGGAGCAATGCAAACCAGCCAAAAATAGGTATCAGGAAAAGGCGCCTGGATTTGGGACCAGGCCAGCGCCAATAGCGTTTTTGCTCACGCGCTCTTGTCCACCTCAGCAGCTTTGCACTACGTCGGTCAGTGCAAGTCCCCCCCCTGTCCAGGTTTGTTCGAGTTCTGTGCCAATGCCAAAAAAATGAATGGATGGAGTAAATGTGTTGTTGCCACAGCTCAAGGGTCCAAGCCAGCAGGAGCGTAGCAATGATTGTAAATATCCAGGCAACCAAATTGAAAAATTTGCACTGTTGGGCCAGAAAAGGTGTCAGGGAGCCCACCCCTTGTCGTACTTGAATAGCGTGGTGGTATTGCTCTGCAAGGGCCAGTGATGTTGTAGGGAAGCCCACTCCCAGGTGAAATATAATGTTCACGCAAACTCCAGTGCAAGATATGTGTAGATTCAGGGCCAGAAATAGTGAAAGGGAGCCCACCCCAAAATTAAAACAAAGGTTGGCAATGTCTGCAAGATCTATGACGGAACTGATCAATCTTTCTTCTGCAAGGGCCAGTGAAAAATTCTCTGGGAAGCCCACTCCCAAAATCTGAATGAATGTACAAACGCCAGCACAAAAAAATCTGATGGGGGCCAGCAGGTAGTCCACCGTTTTGTCGGCAAGAAGGGTTGTTTGTCTCCTTTCTGCTATCAAAACTGGTGATCTCTGAAGGGCCAGTGAGAAGCAGTTCGGGAAGCTCACTCCCTCTGAAAAAAAAAATTGAATGTCACCCGCAAGCCTGCAAGGATCCAGACCTTGTATTGAAGTGTTGGCACTGAGGAGCGTGATATCTGGACAGTCAAGCAGGCCTTCCTCGCCTTGTACTATTGTAGCCAATGGCACCCCTCCGGTCTGGCCAGTCAGATACAATCGGGAGCCAAGTCCGCAGTGTGACCGGAGGGTAATGGGTAGCTGTTGATCCAAAAATTCCCAGGAAAAAATGATATCGGAACAGTCAGTCAGGCCGTCCACGCCTTGCACTGTTGTATCCAATTGCACCCCTCCGGTCTGGCCAGTCAGATAAAAACGGGAGCCAAGTCCGCAGTGTGACCGAAGGGTAATGGGTATCCGTTGATCCAAAATTGCCCAGGAAAAAAAGATGTCGGAACAGGCAGTCAGGCCGTCCACGCCTTGCTCTGTAATTTCCAATTGCACCCCTCCGGTCTGGCCAGACAGATAAAAACGGGAGCCAAGTCCGCAGAGTGACCTGAGGGTATTGGGTGTCTGTTGATCCAAAAGTTGAATATCCGTCCAATCGCAAAAAGAATAAAAATTGTCTGTCACTGGTGAGACCGGGCCAGTCTGAATCCGGAAGCCCACTCCGCAGATTGGTCTCACCAAATTGTCGTGCCAAGCAACTGTTGATTGGCCACTCAGCTGTTGAAGTTTCGCGCAGTACGTCAAATAAGATCCCCCGTCAGTATCGGGCACTGTCAAGAATGAAATCAGGAGAAAAACGTAGGTCAGCAGGCAAATGCTAGCCCAATGGGAAAGCAGAGCCGTGGTCCAGTGCAGGGAGGCTGGTCACCCAGCTCAAATGTATCAAATATATCTAACAAAAGATGTCAAATTTGTGATCCCAATGGAAGCAAAATGGCAGCACAGCAACGTGGAAATCAAATGGCTCGAACCGATGGCAAATGAAACAGGGGGCACTAACGCCGCGTCACCGCTGATGGTGCACTTGAGTGCGCCTCAGATGGGCGCTCGGGGCTTGTGTGTGTGTGTAGTGTATGAATGTGCGCATTCATATGCACGTATGCAGGTTTGCATGTTTTGTCGTGTCTTCATGTATGCCTGTGCGCATGTATGCCCGTATGTCCATATGTTTGTATGCGGCTGTATGCATGTATGTAATATGTCGATATGGTACTGACAGTGCAGCGCAGTGGAAAACATAGTGGAGTAATGAAATGTCATCCTAAGACTGGAACGGTCCCTTACATCAAAGCTGTGGACAAAGTGGCATGTGTCGGGTGTCAGTTCATGCAATGCAATGCACTGCAATGCAATGCACTGCAATGCAATGCACTGCAATGCTGGTACTGCAGGAGTAAGGGGTCATCGTGAAGAAATGCAATGCGATGGTTGGACAAACCGCAAGTTTCATAGTCCATCGATGTCCATCGTGACAGGTCCTAGACGCACAGGGGGGGATGCAGATCAAATGAGATCGTCCGCTGCCTTCAATTTTGAGCTGTCAGGGGGCAGAGACGGGCCGGCGCATCGGCGGGCAGATGCGGGCAGGCAAACAACAACACAACCAAGATCAACCAAGCAAAACAAAACAAAATGAAACGAAGCAAGCAAACGACGAGAACAAACATGTGAACTGTAAACATACAACATCAAGCATTCAAAATATCATTGAACATTGTTGAGCGAACAAGGAAGGAAGGAATCTTAGAAGCTATCTCCATCCGCCCGTGGTCTCCACCGATCCTCTTTTTGAATAATTTGAATATGTATGTGTTTGATATTCCTTATGCATCCTTATGCTGGCTTACCGCTTGGCCCCAGCTCCACTTCAGGTCAAATCAAATTGGTCAAGTCATCAACGTGCTAGGTGGGAGGCCTCATAAAGCTGCTCACGGCCACAACCTGTCAGACATGTTGGCACTTGGGAAGCTACCGTCACGTTTCGAGGATAATTTTCTAGGGGGTCATGTCTCTGGTGAACAAAGATCTCTCGGACCACTATCGATTATCGTACATCATGACCAGCGTTGCCAGGTGGACAACAGTGGACAACCTAGCTCTGGCCATTTGCGTTCCATGACCTCCCAGAACATCATCTCCACTCAAGACACTGGATCCCTTCACCAAGGGCCTGCTTTTGCAGTGTTGCGCTGTCAGATTGCTGCCTTCAAGTAGCGGCCAAAAAAGCAGCTGAAACAGCAAACGATGTCCGTGAGTTATCAGGCAAACACACATCCATATCATCTATGAGGCAAAATCATACTGGAAGCGCCTACATGCACTTGCCTACAAGCTATCTCCTCTGAAAATAGGTCGTTAACATTTGCTAACTAACACCTGCACTGCAGATGGTGAGCCTGGCAAAGGCTTGTTGCACCTGCCGTGTCGGGTTGTAAACAACATGTTTCTTTTTACATCTTAAATATTTAAATCTTGCTTCTAACATCTTCTAACTCTGTTAGCTGCAGTTTCACGCGATGCAATTTCACTGAAGAACAGCATCGTTGGTGTTCATGAAACTGAAAGGGACAGTTGCATACGGTTGTATTCCATGCCCGCTCTTGAGTGAGAGTAGGCCAGCATGAAAGGCTGCCAAATGGCAGCACGGTTGCATATGTTGCATACGTCATCAACTGGCCTGGCCAGTCTCTGAACGTTGATTCCTTTGCCTGAACCCTTTGCAGCCCTGAATTATGCAAAGCTTTCAAAACGCCAAGCCAAAAAAACTGAAGGATTAGAACCACCCTATAAATCCCTATATAAAGTATTTACAGTTTAATGCCATCATGGCAACCCAGCTATCCTAGCGGTCAAGCTTGTTCGTGACCTTGGAAGCCCCTGCGCATCCCATGGTAAAGGCATGCGGCCCCAAGTCATCACACCAAGTGGCACAAGATGTATTGTACACATGTATATATAAATATATAATTATATAATATTATATATATTTATATATATATATATACAAAGATCATATATTTGGCAAAGAAGACCTTTCCTATCCAGGACTCGTGACTGCATAGGACAAAGCACAACAGGAACGCACGAATCGTGTCCAACCAAGCTTCCAACCATCCGAACAGGGGACAACTAACAAGGAGCATCTGTTTCTGGCAAAGTGATCCCTTGGCACTCCGAGAGATCGCTTCATCAAGCCGAGTCAGATCCTGTAGCCCTCCATCCATCTATGGGCAAACTTCCGGGTTCAAAGAAAGTGCCTCTTGCCCAATGCTTGGGGACCTCTTGCAGCATGGCGAACAAACTCGAAGGGCTGCCCGAGCGCTAAAACCATCCAAAACCAAACAGTCCCTGAAGCTATCTGAAGCTGAACCGGCTGAACCGGCTGAACCGGCTGAACCGGCTGAACCGGCTGAACGCACCGAACAAGGGCCTGTTTGAGGCCATTCGGCCCCTGTGGCCCAAGGACCAGCTGTGAGTTGAACCACTATTGAGCAGATGACACACAACATTACATGGTGATATGGTCGTGTACGGTGAACATAATGCCTGGATGCTCCTGGTCAAGCCAGAAAATCCTGGACGCTCCATCTGAGTGCAGCTTGGTGTGGCTTTCTGCTTGTGTTCTGTAAAGGGCATAGAACAAGTCGTGAGCTTTACTGTGGATCACTATGAGCGATTTCACACTGACTTCAGGTGCCAAAAAAGCTGCTGGACATGGCAGCCACCCATCCCCCTGGCCTTTTCATAGCTGTCTCCCTCGCTGACCCTTAGATGACGGGATCATGCGGATCAGAAGGTTCACAACCACCCTGCAGGAATTCACACATGAACTCATCAAAAGGCAGCGCAAGCAAAAAATGTGTGACTTTTTCTCAACATGTGCCATGCTGTCAGCTTAAGTGAACAACAACCATCTAGCTTCACTTAAAATGGTTTCCTCCTTGATCAGGCCAAGCGACGCCCTCTTTCCAAGTGTTGGAGACCTGGCCAAATATTGAAAACTCCACGTCGTAGGGGTTGGTGGGCCGTTCTATCTACTGCCCTGAATAGGCCTTTCCTGAATTTCATTGTGAGTCACTCTTACAATAGCTCTGTTATTAAAAAGCAGGGGCACGATTCACGATTGCAGTGTGGATAACAGCAACAGGAACTGCAAAACTGGACCTGCGTAGATCAGTATCTAAGTGAAGCTGGGACAATAGGCTACGGCTAGGGAATCAAAATAAGGAGAAACCTTATAACCGGAGACCAAGATCACAAAAAACACGTGAAAGATTGTTCTTTCTCACCTCATACAGTAATTGTGGAGCTTGAGTCGCGACGGTCTACGGTCAGACCGCTCCGACGTGCATGAGACTTGTACAGTAGAAGGCTGGTACTGGCCACGAAGCCACAGAATCTTCTCCCCCGGTCTAGGCAACATGCAACTTTGCATGTGTTGTGCATATATAGTCAAGCCCTCGGCAAAATTGCGGCTAAGATGCCTCACGCCTGAAGTTGCGAAGATCGGAGCATTCAAACGCAAGCGTCGCAAAAAAAGAAAAAGAACGCAGGCTAATGATGATTGCTGCACCAATTGAGGAAGTAGTCACTAGTCACATCTTGACAGCACAAAGGGTTGAACAACTTTGAAGTGATCGCTTTGCAAACTGCCTGAGAAAGGGGGGAGCATTCAACAAACATTCATTTTTGTTTAAAGAAAGTAAGTGTACAGGAAGCTTGCTTTGCTTCTCTCCTTCATGTCAGCGGTGAACGATGAGAGCCAACCGTCTGCATCTAACGTTGCCAACTAAGCGACCCAATGTTTGCAGCTTTTTCTCCTGAAGCAAGGCCCGCCTGACGTGTAACCCGTGTAACCCCTCGCAAGTGGGGCCCCCTTCCATCCAACAAGTAACTATTTGTTCCTACCCGGTCCTATCATCCACCACAACCTCGCTCCTGCTGGTAGACCTTGTCCCGCAGTTCCAGCAGTTGTTGGCTGCTGCTAATCAGCCTCAGCAACAAAATGTCCTGCCAGGTGCTTCTAAGGTATATCGCATGTTGTCTCGTGCACTCACAATTTGATGCATGTTCCATCTTCACTGCTAAGCCCTCTGTCTCTCACATCCATGAACTGCACTCACATCACCTCCACCATTCGTACCCTTTCACTAGGTGAGTCACTCGTATTGGACGGCTTTGCGCTTCTTCAGCTCATCCAATAGCTCTTGTTGAGCTCGCGCCTAGTTACAAAGCTGGCAATGTTGGAAGAATAGGGAGTCGGCATCTTTCATAGGCACCGTGTAGGACATTGGAAACACTCCAGGTCTGACAAAGGATCAAAACTTTCAAACTTGTTTAACAAAGGAAAAGGAAAATTAGCTCCCAGGGCATCGGTTCTTGCTCGCTCACCCACGTTTCCCATCTTTTAAGTCCCTAAGTCCAGGTCCACTTCACCATCCTGGCGCTCCTGCACGGGTGAACGTCCTTGCGATATCTTACCATGTAATGTTCACATCAGGTTCAAAGAAAGTCAGCCAAATCCCGGGACAGATTAATCAATCACCACGACAATAAAGTGCGCCAGCATTTTGGATACCCTGTTTTCTCTTGATTATATACTTCCCCTCTTTTGAATCTGACCTTCATAAATATCCAGGTCCTGAAGTTGCATTTTCTTTATTGCGTCTTGATTCAAGAAAGCTTCCCGACAAGCTCGCAAAGGGTGTGCCTAGAAACAATCGGGAACCTGAATGAAGTGCATTGTTTAACCCCCGGAATAGAAACCCCTTTTTTTTGGGCCTTCCCAACAGTCCCTATAGTTTAGATTCGATTTCAATTTCAAGCGGAAGTGTTCACAGTCCATTATCTAATACTAATTCCCTTGTTTAAGTAAATTTAAATCCATGTTGAAGTCAAATTGAAGTCAAATCCAAGCAGGTCCCTTCAACTTAAATCAATGAAAAATGAAATTTAGTGCAAACTCAATCAAAACAGACCAAGTCGAAGTCAACTTAGAATCATTTGAAATTCAAGAACAACATGACTACATTTATCCATTAGCAAGAAAACTTTTCCTCACTCCATGCCTGGGGTCCCAAGAAGTTTGCCTGGCCTCAACTTTACACTTGTCTGATATGTTATATGTTTGAATTTTTAGGGCGGCTGATCAATACAATATAATGTCAACCTTACAAATCAAAACTTTGGCTGTACCTGCACTAGCCCTGGGGCCATCTGGGGCCTCAAACAAGAAGAAACATGTGAAGAAATCGGACGGCAATACCCCATTAGGTACCAACCTTCCCAGCCACCACGCAAAGCCAGAAGCCGGTCTTTTACATGATCTCTCTGACTTCTTGCAAAGGAACCAGGAAGCAAAGGCCGACCGAATGCAAATGATGGGCTAACGTCCCAAATCGTCCCAATATTCAAGGACGACAACTGCACAGCCTTCACAGCCACCTTCAGCTGCGCTTTTTCAAGGTCAGCTTCCTGGGCTGAGATCTCTTTTCATGTCGCCATATGTCGCCTCTTCTGTCTGGGGTCAGGTGACATGAATGACATGATATCATCAGGAAAGTGCGGTAAGTCAGGGGCATCAAGAGACCATCCTCAGCCCTTGTGTGACGCATGCTGACACGACTACAGTAGCTGGTAGCAAGCAGAATCTTACCACGAGACTCCTCCTGAAAGTTTTAGATTTGAATAGCTGTAGCAGTGTTTGGCTTTTGGTAGACTGGAGACCCCACCCCAAAAAAATTGACGCCAAGCGGCCAAGTCTTTCACTCGCGCCTCCAATTTTTGAATTTGCGCCTTGGCTCCCCCATGACACAATTTCCGGCCACAGGACTCGTGAGATCTTATATGCGGAGTTCATGCCATGTTTTGGATATGGATATGGAACTGACCTGTGCACAAACAAAAGAAATGGCAGAATTGCGACTGAATATCACAGAAAAAAACTGTTTGAGCACCAGCGTGCCCAATACAACGGAAACCCCCCGGTGCGGGGAAGCCTTCTGTTTTTGAACATATTTTTTGACTTAGTCCACATTCTGAATCCCAATTCACTATCCATTGCCATTCACTATCATTTCATTATCCATTCATGATCCGTTCATTGTCCATTCATTGTTGCAATTTGTTATATTTCATAACCACACACTGTGAAGCCCTTGGAGGCTATGTCCCCAGCGTCCTTTTGCTTGGACAGCTGGCGCTCCTTCTGCAGCAGCGCCTGGGACTGCAATGCGTAGCAACGGGTTTGCGCTGATGTCTGGATGCCTTGGAGAAATTGCGAGCTCTTTTGCTCCTCTTGAAAATTTCATTTATAACACTTACATACACTTACCTTGAATTATTCAAGCAGCAAGCTGCGTTCATTTCATCAGTTCCGGGTGGGTACAATCCCATGTCTTGTGATCCAGCCTATATGTCTGTATGACGGTATGCATGCATGCATGTACAGGCCTTCAAGGATGCTTCGTCCCCAGAGTCAGTGCCAGTGGACGCCTCCTCAGCGTCGAAAGCGAACGGACAAGGCAACCGCACTTGTGGTGTCATCTTTCGCAAACTTTCATGCATATCTTCTATTGTAAATACATTTGCATATGTGTTTACATCTATTCTATATCTACACGCCTCTCTCTCTCCCTATGTGTGTAAATATATATATATATGTGTGTGTGTGCTGCATGTGTGTGTGAGTATGTATGTATGTATGTATGTATGTATGGATGGATGGATGGATGGATGGATGGATGTATGCATGTATGTATGTATGTATGAGTTATGTATGTATGTATGTTTGTAGGTAGGTAGGTAGGTATGTGTGTGTATGTATGTGTGCATGCATGCATGCATGCATGCATGCCTGCCTGCCTGCCTGCCTGTATGTATGTATGTATGTATGTATGTATGTTTGTATGTGTGTATGCATGCATGCATGGCTGTCTGTCTGTCTGTCTGTCTGTCTGTCTGTATGTATGTATGTATGTATGTTATTGTATGTTATTGTATGTTTTTTATGTGTGTATGTATGTATGTATGTATGTATGTATGTATGTATGTATGTATGTATGTATGTAATGTATGTAATGTATGTAATGTATGTAATGTATGTAATGTATGTAATGTATGTAATGTATGTAATGTATGTAAGTAAGTATGTATGTATGTATGTATGTAATGTAATGTAATGTAATGTAATGTAACGTAATGTAATGTAATTTATGTATGTATGTATGTATGTTATTGTATGTTCTTTATGTGTGTGTATGCATGCATGCATGCATGCATGCATGCATGCATGCATGTCCGTCTGTCTCTGTCTGTCTGCCTGTTCTTTCTGTCTGTTTGTATGTATGTATTTATGCATGTATGTATGTACGTACGTACGTATGTATGTTTATGTATGATTATCTATGATTATGTATGATTATGTGTGATTATGTGCGATTATGTGTGATTATGTATCAGTAGTGCCGCACAAGCGGAAGTTTCAAAGATAGGACGCTATAGGAGAGGTGAGTTGTCGCGATGCGTGGATGGCAGAGCGAATCCACTAATGGGCCGAAAGGTGTTTGGAGTTGTGTTTTTTGGAATGGTCGCAATGGTTGCATTGGTCACCTCACCCGCAACTGCTGGATGTAGTGTGGTGTAGCGCAGCTGTAGTTGTAGTTGTAGCGTATTAGTGTAGCGCAGTTGCAGTTGTAGTTGTGGTGTGGTGTGGTGTAGTTTAATGTAATGTAGTGCAGTGTAGTGTGCTGTAGCGTTGCGTGCTGTGGTGTAGCCTAGTGTAATGTAGTCTAGCGTAGTGTAATAGTGTAATGTAGTGAAGTTGTAGCTGTAGCTGTAGTAGTAATAATAGTAGTTGTTGTTGTGGTCATAGTTGCCGTGTAATTAGTGTAGTCTAGTGCAATTAGTGTAGCGTAGTGTTAGTGTAGTGTACTTGGCGTAGTGTAGTGTAATTGGCGAGTGTAGTGTAGTTGGTGTAGTGTAGTGTAAATAGCGTACTGTAGCGTAATATGTTTGTATTTGTAGTTGTGATGGTAGCGGTAGCGTAGTTTAGTTGCAGTTGTAGCTGTAGTTGTAGTTGTAGTCAGTTGTCTATCTATCTATCTATCTATCTGTCTGTCTATCTATTTATCCATCTATCTATCTATTTGTCTATCTGTCTATCTACAAGTTTGAAAACGAAGCTATTCTGCGAGACTTCCTCAATTTTTGAACTTGACAACATCAAAGCGCAGCAATTCTGCGAGACTTCCTCAATGTTTGAACTTGACAATGTCAAAATCGAAGCTATTCTGCGAGACTTCCTCATTTTTTGAACTTGACAACATCAAAAACGAAACAATTCTGCGAGAGTTCCTTCAAAAATGGAAAGTAGAGGGCAGAGCTGACGGCCTCGTGCCAATGCGCCTTACGATTTTTCCTTTCCATCTGTTTAAAGTACCGCGCCTGCCACGAAAAAGTGAAGCCAGGTCATACGAAGTGCCGCGCCTGTCACGCAAAATCATCTTAGCAAACCTGAAGATCTGATGCTCCAAAATGCAACCCTTCGTAAACATCTCTGATGGACATGTCTCTTGTACTGCGCCTGCCACTCAAAATCCATCTTTGCAGATCCTCTTCAAATGTCCCATGCCTGCCATCGTTTTGGATATGCTACCAAACCCTCACGTTTTGCTCACTTTTGGCAGGAAGCAAAATCCCTTGCGCCTGCCACACAAAACGACGCTTCCACGTCCAAAAGTGGTCCTAACGTGTAGTGTTTTTAACGTTTTGACCTGGAAATGTGCTTCGTGCCACAACGGCGGGCACTTTTTCGACATCGCAACTTCCAAAAGTGCTCCGAACGTGAGGTGCTTTTAGCCTTTTCACTTCCAAATGTGCTTCGCGCCACAACGGCGTACACTTTTTGAACATCTCAACTTCCAAAAGTGCTCTGAACGTCTGAACGTGGTTTGTTTTGCACATTTTGACTTGGAAACGTGCTTCGCGCCACAAAGGCGTGCACTTTTTCAATATCTCAACTTCCAAAAGTGCTCCGAGCCCGTCAATTTTTAACACTTTTGACTTCGAAACGCGCTTCAACTGCAATTTTTCATCTCTCATCTCCCCAGATGGCTCCGCACCTGCCGCTTTAGCGAGCCTACTTTTCGACCCTCACAAATCATTGGAAAAACACAGTGAGTGGCGACTTTTCTACCTTTTCCCGCACCTGCATCTTCTTTCTTCTGACTCTTTCTCTTCTCTGATCTTCTCTCTTCTTCTCCTCTTCTCTTCTCTGACTCTTCCCACCTCTGCTTTTTCATCTGTCCATGTTGTCTGAAGTTTGACTTCTAAACTTCCTTCGATCATTATGTATGTGTGTATGTGTGTATGTGTGTGTGTGTGTATGTGTGTATGTGTGTATGTGTGTATGTGTGTGCATGTCTGTCTGTCTGTCTGTCTGTCTGTCTGTATGTCTGTATGTCTGTCTGTCTGTCTGTGTGTCTGTGTGTATGTATGTATGCATGTATGCATGTATGCATGTATGCATGTATGCATGTATGCATGTATGCATGTATGCATGTATGCATGTACGTATGTACGTATGTACGTATGTACGTATGTACGTATGTACGTATGTACGTATGTACGTATGTACGTATGTACGTATGTACATGTATGCGTATGAATGCGTATGCATGCATGTATGTATGGATGGATGGATGGATATGGATGTATATGGATGCTGCATACATGCATGTATATGCATGTATGCATGTATGCATGAGTATGCTGCATACATGCATGTATGCATGTATGCATGTATGCATGAGTATGCATGAGTATGCATGAGTATGCATGAGTATGCATGAGTATGTATGTGAGTATGTATGTGAGTATGTATGTGAGTATGTATGTGAGTATGTGTGAGTATGGATGTGAGTATGGATGTGAGTATGGATGTGAGTATGGATGTGAGTATGTATGTGAGTATGTATGTGAGTATGTATCAGAGTATATATGAGAGTATGTATGTGAGTATGATTGAGTATGTTATGTGAGTATGTATGTGAGTATGTATGTGAGTATGTGTGTGAGTATGTATGTGAGTATGTATGTGTGTATGTATGTGGGCATGCATGAGCATGTATGAGCATGTCCCAGTGTGTATGAGGATGTATGAGTATGTATGAGTATGTATATGTATGAGTACGTACAATATGTATGAGTATGTATGAAAATGTAGGAGTATGTATGTATGAGTATGTATGTATGAGTATGTATGTATGAGTATGTGTGTATGAGTAGGTATGTATGAGTATGTATGTAGGAGTATGTATGTATGAATATGTATGTAGGAGTATGTATGTATGAGTATGTATGTATGAGTATGTATATATGAGTATGTATGTATGAGTATGTATGTATGAGTATGTATGTATGATTATGTATGTATGAGTATGTATGTATGAGTATGTATGTATGAGTATGCATGCATGCATGCTTGCATGCATGATTATGTATGTATGTATGTATGTATGGATGTATGGATGTATGGATGTATGTATGTATCTATGTATCTATGTATGTATCTATGTATCTATGTATCTATGTATGTATCTATGTATCTATGTTTGTATATGTATATGCATATGCATATGTAATTTCAAGTGTATGTCTGCACACACACACATCTACAATCACCTTTCACAGTTGACATCCTTTTTCTGTCGTTTCACGTGTCTATGATAAGATATGATAAGAAAATCTCTCGATTCAGTGCTTCCTGTCTCTGACAAGCATCAGATTGCATGGCTGGGACTGTGGGTTGCAAGTTGCTGTGAAGGGCGTCGGCGAAATTTGAGCCCAAACAGCTACAAGGCAAAGTAGACATAAGGCTGGTCATGGCTTGTCAAAGTGTCATGATGTCCCGGTGCACCTCTGCAACATCTGATGTTTTTTACATGTACAACAGGCAAGCAGTAGGTGAGCAGCAGGCAAGCAGCAGGTGAGCAGCAACAGGTAAGCAGCAGCAAGCAGCAGCAAGCAGCAGGGAAGCAGCAGGCAAGCAGCAGGCAAGCAGCGGGCAAGCAGCAGGCAAGCAGCAGGCAAGCAGCAACCAGCGTTTGCCCCCTTGAAAGAATGATCAAATATATTTTAAAAAATCAACGCAATAAAAAAAAAATGAACTTTTTCCAGGCGCACGGCCTCCCGATACGACTTTTACGAGCTGATACGACTTAACGCTAGGGTTAGTAGAAATCATTACCTTCATGGCCGACATCTCACCAGCTCGCTTCCAGTGCTTCTATCTGTCCGTTGTTCTCATTTCTAACCCCTTGCCCAAAACACAGGCCAAAGCCAAACATCCGTCGCGGCAAAACATGCAAAACAGTCTGAACCTCATCAGCTGCAGCATCAAATTCATGAGTGACCGCACAGCTTTCCACAAAAAGATCACGGAGGAACAAAACCTTTCGCCTGCCCACACTACAGGTTCAGAAAATGTGCGGATCGTGCAAGAGTACAGTGCCACAGTTTTGCCACTTCATCCACCTGCTACAGGCTAAGATTAGTCCATCAGAGCAATCCACCTCCTATCGCTCGGCTACCTTGCTTGTTGAAATTCTATTTCTTGAATGCTACCATCTGCATAGGGGCACAAACACACCCACACACACACACTCTCTCTCTCTCTCTTTCTCTCTCTCCATCGCCATCTCCAGGCTCCAGGAGTCTAGACAAAGGCCCAGTGATAAGAGGGCACAATGTTGCATCTGATTGTTTGGATGCATGCTTACATCGTCTTCCGTTTGTTTTGCCCTCAAGGGAAGAGACAAAACACAATTGATGACATCTTCTAATCAAATATGCAACATCATGCAACAAAACGAAAACAAATTGAATGTAAACCCCAAGATTCAGTGAAAGATCTCTCTTCAGCAACCACTCCAGCGCTGCCCCCGATGTTTTTCAGCTGCAGAGTGCTGCAGGATGTCAACGGCTTTGTTAGCTAGCAGCCAGGCAGCTGTTCCGAGTTAGGAAGTGATTGGCAGTGAATGGCAACAAAATGTCGTGAAATCTTGGGCCGTAGAATGTCTTGGTGGTGCCCAAAAATGATCATGGCAAGACACTTTCAGCTGCATGACTGAAAGAAATTGCTGAAAAATTGTCGGTTGATCAGACTGAATACTTGAACCCGTTCAGAACAAAAACATAGCTATTATGAGCACGTACATGTTGGATATGTTGTGTTTAAACCATGGGCGGACCATGGGCTTTTATACAAAAATGCAATCCTGAAAAATGCTTGCAACTATTTTCCACAGTGTTCCACAATTGATCCAAAGACACACTTAGACTT
>CAMXCT020003238.1:40000-71809 GCA_947184155.2 Cladocopium goreaui
CAAAAAACGCAAAAACCAAGAAAGAATCTCGAAATTCAAAAATTCAAAAACCGCAAAAAAACGCAAAAACCAAGAAACAAACTGAAAATTCAAAAATTCAAAAAACGCAAAAACCAAGAAAATTTCTGAAAATCCAAAAAATCAATACCCGAATAAAACGCAAAAACCAAGAAAACTTTTGAAAATTCAAAAGCGCAAAAACCAAGAAAATTTCTGAAAATTCAAAAATTCAAAAAACGCAAAAACCAAGAAAATTTCTGAAAATCCAAAAAATCAATACCCGAATAAAACGCAAAAACCAAGAAAACTTTTGAAAATTCAAAAGCGCAAAAACCAAGAAAATTTCTGAAAATTCAAAAATTCAAAAAACGCAAAAACCAAGAAAATTTCTGAAAATCCAAAAAATCAATACCCGAATAAAACGCAAAAACCAAGAAAACTTTTGAAAATTCAAAAGCGCAAAAACCAAGAAAATTTCTGAAAATTCAAAAATTCAAAAACCGCAAAAAACGCAAAAACCAAGATAATTTCTGAAAATTCAAAAAATCAAAAATTCAAAAAACGCAAAAAAAAAAGAGCAAGAACAAATCTGAAAGTTCAAAAATTCAAATTAAAAAAACGCAAAAACCAAGAAATTTTTGAAAATCCAAAAATTCAACCTGGGCCTTCCAACTCCTTACAAAAGTCAGTCGTTTTGCACAAATTCATGGTCGTATCGAGCGTTTCCCCAAAAAGTTAGGCGTGGTATGTCATGGCTGTATTTCCCATCGGCCTGGCCCTCCTCCCAGTCTTCTCACCAGTATTTTGCTTTCAGAACATGGAGCCGCACATCCAAGTTGGTTTCTGTTCAGGAAAAAACGCAAAAACCAAGAAAGAATCTGAAAATTCAAAAATTCAAAAACCGCAAAAAACGCAAAAACCAAGAAAAAATCCGAAAATTCAAAAATTCAAAAACCGCAAAAAACGCAAAAACCAAGGAAAGTTCTGAAAATTCAAAAATTCAAAAGCCGCAACAAACGCAAAAACCAAGAAAATTGCAGGCGCTGTTAGAACATATACATGCGTGCACACACACATAAATAATATACTTATATTTATGTGTACATATATATACATATATTTAATATATATATAATTTATAATATATATATAATATATATATAATATATATATAATATATATATATAATATATATAATATATATATAATATATATAATATATATAATATATATATCTATGTACATATTTACATATACATATATACATACTTCAGCAGTTCAAAGGGATACCAGCCAAAGCGGCAGACGGTCTCAAAACGGTGAAAGCAGTCAAGAAGCGCAAAAAGTTCCAAGGTAGCAGGCACTTTCACGCCATATACATGCACACATACACACACGCAGATTTGTATACTTATTGGTGTACACACACACACATATATATATATATACACACACGCACACACACTTGAACAGTTCAAAAGGATACAAGCCACAGCAGAAGGTGCTCGCTGACGAAACCAGACATTCACACAAGTGGCTGCAAGTGGCTGCTCTTGGCTTTCGCTTGGGACTTCCGGCAGGCTCTTGATGCTAGGCTCTTAACTCCAACACGTTCTTGATGCCACGCCTTTAGCATTCTCTCGGAACTTCCAGCAGGATCTTGCAAGTTACTCTCTTGACTTTCTCTTGTGCTTTCCAAAACGCTCTCGGTGCTGCGCTCTTAACTTCCTCCTGGAACATCCTAGCGACCCTCCAACACGCTTTTGATGCTACGCTCGTAGCTCTTTCTTGAGCTTACAACACGCTCTTGATGCTAGCCTCCTGGCTCGCTCATGGGCTTTCGAAAACACTCTTGATGCTACGCTCTTAGCTTTTTTCTGGAGCATTCCAGCGCGCTCTTGACCCCACACTGTTGACTCTGACGCGCTCTGAATGCTACGCTCTCATTTTGCTCTTGGACTTTCCACCAACGCTCTCTTGATGGTTCGCTCCTGGCTTTCACTCCTGTCACATGCCAGCACGCTCTTGATGTTACGCTCTTAACCCCAACACGCTCTTGATGCTGCGCTCTTAGCTTCCCGTGTGATTCCGGCAAGCTCTTGATGCTACGCTCTCAATCCTCTCTTCTCTTGATGCTAGCCTCCTGGCTTGCTCATGGAATTCGAAAACCATCTTGATGCTACGCGCCTAGCATTCTCTTGGAGCATTCCAGCGCGCTCTTGACCCCACACTGTTAACTCCGACGCGCTCTAAATGCTACGCTCTTAACTTTCTCTTGGGCTTTCCAACGCTCTCTTGATGGTACGCTCCTAGCCTTTTCTTGGAACATTTTGGCGCGCTCTTGATGCTACGCTCTTGATGCTGGCCTCCTGATTTGCTCTTGAAATCAAAAACCTCTTGATGCTATGCGCTTAAGTCCCACACGCTCTTGATGATGCGTTCTTCCCTTTCTCTTGGCGCATTCCGGCAAGTTCTTGCTGCTACACTCTAAACTTTCTGTTGGAAATTCCAACACTCTCTTCATGCTACGCATTGACTTTTCCTGGAACGTTCTAGTAGGTTCCTTGATGCTGCTGTCTGGGTTTTCTTTCAGAACTTCCAGCAGGCTCCTCTCTTGAGTTTCTCTTGTGCTTTCCAAAACGCTCTCGATGCTGCGCTCTGAACTTCCTCCTGGAACATCCTGGCACCCTCTTGGCCCCAACACGCTTTTGAACACCGCAGCACGCTCTTGCCGCTACGCCCTTGACGCCAACACGCCCTTCATGCTACGCTCTGAACTTTCTCTTGGAACGTCAACACTCTCTTGATGCTACGCTCTGACCCTTCTTGAAACAGTCCAACACACGCTCTTGACGCGACGCTCCACCACGGTCTTGATGCTACGGTCTCAACTTCCTCTTGGACTTTCCAACGCGTTCTTGATGCTAGGCTCTTATTAATTCCAACATACTCCTGAAGCCAGGCACCTAAATTTCTCTTGAAAAATTCCAACACGCTCTTGTTCTTGCTCTCTTAGCTTTCTCTTTGGCTTGCCAAAATGCTCTTGATGCTACGCTCTTATCTCCAAGGCGCTCCTGATCTACGCATTCATGCCCTTGATGCTAGCCCCCTGACTTGCCCTTGGAGTTTTGAAAGCGCTTTTGATATTTCGTCCTTGACTCCAGCACACTTCTGATGCTACGCTCTTTTCTTTTTCCTGAAGCAGTCTGGGAAGCTCTTGATGCTACCCTCTTAACTTTCTCTTGGAACTTCCAACACTCTCTTGATGCCACGCTCTTAGCCTTCTGGAACACTCCAGCAAGCTCTTGATGCTACTCCACGACGCTCTTGGCACTACGCTCTCAACTTCCCCTTGGGCTTTCCAACACGCTCTTGATGCTAGGCACTTGGCTCCAACATGCTCTTGATTCCACGCCCCCAACTGTCTCTTGACGCATACATGCCCTTGATGCTAGCCTTATGGATTGCCCTTGGAATTTTAAAAGCGCTTTTGATGCTACGCTCTTAGCTCCAACACACTTCTGGTGCTACATTCTTTTCTTGCTCCTGAAGCAGTCCAGCAAGCTCTTGATGCTAAACTCTTAACCTTCTTATTGCCACGCTCTTGACCTTCTCCTGGAAGATTCCAGCACGCTCTTGCTGCTTGCCTCTTGGCTTTCTTTCTCTTGGAGCTTCAACACTCTTGGTCCTATGTTCTTAGCTGCTTCTTTGTACAAACCAGCATGCTGTTCGCGCTACGAACTTCGTTTTCTCTTTGAACTTCCAACACGTTCTTGGTGCTACTCTCTTAACTGACTCTTGGGCTTTCCAACACGCCGTAGAGGCCACGCTATTAATCCCAATGCGCTTTTGATGCTGAGCATTGCTGAGCTGTTAACTTTCTCTTGAAACATTCGCACTCTTGATGCTAGCCTTTTGGCTTGGCCTTGGAATTGCGAAAACGCTCTTGATGCTACGCTCTTATACCTCCAACACACTCTTGCTGCTATGCTCTTAGCTTTCTCTTGGAACATTCCGGCCTGCTCTTGATGCTTTGCTCTGGACTTTCTCTTGGACTCTTGAAACGGTCCAACACCTTCTTGACGATACGCTCCACCAGGGTCTTGGTGCTATGCTCTGAACTTCCTCTTGGACTTTCCAACACGCTCTTGTTGCTAGGCTCTTAAGTCCAACATGCTCTTGTTTCCATGCCCCCAACTTTTCTCGAAACATTCCAACACGCTCTTGGTGCTACTCTCTTTGCTTTCTTCTTGGCTTTCCGAAAAGCTCTTAAAGCTAAGTTCTTAACTCCAACGCGCTCTTGATGCTACACTCTTAGCCTTCTTTGAAACATTCATTCTCTTGATGCTAGCCTCTTGACTTGCCCTTGACATTTTAAAGCGTTTTTGATGCTACCCTCTTTTCTTTGCCTGAAGCAGTCCGCCACGCTCTTGATGCTACGCTCTTAACTTTCTCTTGGAACTTCCAACAAGAGAGATGCCGCGCTCTTAGCCCTCTCCTGGAACATTCCAGTATGCTCTTGATGCTACCCTCTTGGCTTCCTCTTGGCACATTCCAGCACGATCTGTTTGCCACGCTCGGAACATTCTCCTGGAACATGCCAGCAGGCTTTGCACGGTACCCTCTTTGCTTTCTGTTGAAAAAATTCCGCGCACGTTCGTATTGCCACGCACACTATAGATGCTACACTTTCAACTGTCTCCTCTGTATGCCAGGCTCTTGATCTCAGCACTCTCAGGATACTATTTTGGCAGCTCCGACCCGCTCTTCATGCTACGCTCTTGGCTTTCGCCTGGATCATTCCAACACGCTCTTGATGCTACGCTCGTGGCTTGTCAGCACGCTCTTGATGTTACGCTCTTAACTCCAACACGCTCTTGATGCTGCGCTCTTAGCTTTCTCTGTGAACATTCCGGCAAGCTCTTGATGCTACGCTCTCAATTCTCTCTTCTCTTGATGCTAGCCTCCTGACTTGCTCATGGAATTCGAAAACCATCTTGATGCTCCGCGCCTACCATTCTCGCTCTTGACCCCACACTCTTGGAATTTTGAAAGGGCTCTTGGTGCGACGCTCTCAACTCCAGCACACTTTTGATGCCACGCTCTTAGCCCTCTCCTGGAACATTCCAGTATGCTCTTGATGCTACCCTCTTGGCTTCCCCTTGGCACATTCCAGCACGCTCTTTTTTTGCCACGCTCTGAGCTTTCTCCTGGAACATTCCAGCAGGCTTTGCCTCATCGATCTTTGCCTCTTTTGTTTCGCGATCTAAGGACATTGGGCTCCGCCATTGTATGCTACGACTGATTGGACATGATTGGACCGTGGCGGAAGCGCGACAAATAGATACACTATGCGTTTCTGCTTTGTCCCCATCTTTGCCTTTTTTGACTATCACATTTTCTCGTTTTTTTTCCCCAAGATCGACTTATCAAGTTTTCGGCTCCTTTTTTCACTTTTTCCGTATTTTCGGTCTTTTCAAATTTTCGCGTTTTCGTTTTTTTCTCATTCCCACACTTTTCGGATTGTCAAATTTTCGCGCTTTCGTGTTTTTCCTCATTTTTCGGATTTTCAGATTTTCGCGCTTTCGTGTTTTTCCTCATTTTTCGGATTTTCAGATTTTCGCATTTTCGGGTTTTTCTCATTTTTCGCACTTTTCGGATTTTCGCGTTTTCGGGTTTTTCTCATTTTTCGCACTTTTCGGATTTTCAGATTTTCGGGTTTTTCTCATTTTTCGCACTTTTCGGATTTTCAGATTTTCGTGTTTTCGGGTTTTCGGGTTTTTTCTCATGTTTCGCACTTTTCGGATTTTCAGATTTTCGTGTTTTCGGGTTTTTTCTCATTTTTCGCACTTTTCGGATTTTCAGATTTTCGTGTTTTCGTGTTTTTCTCATTTTTCGCACTTTTCGGATTTTCAGATTTTCGTGTTTTCGTGTTTTTCTCATTTTTCGCACTTTTCGGATTTTCAGATTTTCGCGCTTTCGAGTTTTTTCTCAGTTTTCGCACTTTTCAGATTTTCAAATTTTCGCGTTTTCGGTTTTTCTCATATTTTTGGTACTTTTCGGATTTTCAGATTTTCGCGTTTTCGGGTTTTCGCTTATTTTTGGTACTTTTCGGATTTTTGCGTTTTCGGCTTTTCGTTTTTTTTTAGGCACTTTTCAGATTTTCGCGTTTTCGGGTTTTCGCTTACTTTTGGTACTTTTCGGATTTTCGAATTTTTGCGTTTTCGGGTGCATCCAGCGGCAACGCGTCTTTTTGAATTTTCGCGGTTTCGCGTTTTCGGGTGGACCCTGCGCCCGTCACCAAAACGCGACGACACGGAAATCCAAAACACAGTATATATATATATATTCTGTATATATGTACATCATATCCCAATATATTCCGATGAATGAAATGGTGGGTATATAGCCTATACATAGAACATACATGTATATCTCCCAATATTCCATATATTCCAACCTCAAAAATGATGGGTTTCCAGGCTGTTTTCGAGCGTTGCATCCGCATGGACCGCGCGCTCTTCCGCTCCGCCGTCTTTTCGGATTCCCAGGTGGTCCCCGGGAGCCCTTTTTTGGGGCCTCGGGGGGCCTCAGGGATTCCTCTTGGGGTTGGAAAAAAACGCCCAAAAAAAAAACGTAAAAAATGGAGGATTTCATGGATTTATAGTCTAGAAATCTCTAGAATAGTAGGATAATATGTTGCTTTATAAGCAGTAACTTGGCTTCATGGGTCTATAATCCCTAGCCATCACTGGATGAGGATGAGGATGAGGATGATGATGATGATGATGATAAGAAATAACCAATAAAATGGAAATATAATGGATGTGCAACCAGTATTAATGGAACAACAGTTGGATTGGTAATTAGTTGTTTGTACTTTCAAAAAATGCCATGAGAATGTCTAACCCCCAGCTACACTGTTTTTGGTTGTAAGTTGCAGAGTAGTAATAAATTACCGGGTTGTAAATCAATTACCAACATGAATGGAGAATCGGGGTAGTCATTGATTCCACCAGCTGATCTCTGGATCACATTGAAGCAATAGATGGCATATGCTGGGTGGATTCGTGCTTAATTCACTTTGAAATTGATCAAACATGTGAACAGACACAACAAAACACACGCAAAATGACAATGCAGGTAAGGACAAACAGTATAATATATATATATAAATATATACATATAGATACACACAAAGTATATAGTATATACATAGAGAGAGAGAGAGATGAAGTATATTAAAAGTATATTCCAAGCATCAGCCCTTGTCTTCTCCATAAGCGTCCTGGTCGAAGGCCGTGGCAGCCTGCTTGAGGCGGGTGAACTTCACTACCTAGCATGGTGTTTCATTGGTTGGTCAGATAACTGATCGTAACTATTTAATGAAATGGTGGTAGAATGTGTTTTTAAGGGTGATTTAGTGGGATTTTATGGAATTGAATGGGTTTATATGGGTTTTGATGATCTTGAATGAGGATATAATTGATAATTAATATGGTTTGAATGATTTTAAAGGATGTACAACTGATGAATGATGATTCGTTGGTTATTTTGTGGGTCTGTACTCATTTAACTGATCGGGCAACTATCAAATGAAATATGTTTATATGATCATCATCATGATGTTAAATGATGATATATAAATGATAAATGATGATACATGCTGGATTGTTTTTGTTTTTTTTTGATAAGGGGATTGTACAAAAATCACTTGAGCTATTGCGGATTGAGATCATCCGATCCAATAGGGACACCCATCAACCGACCGGTATTATGGCTGATGTGAAATCCACAAGAATAAAGCATTTACTATCAACCAGGATGGAGGGCAAACCATGTAAGCAGCATATTCGCATGTTTTTTGGCAACCGCCCTAATTTATGGATGCTATGGCAGCTATGGTAGATACTCACTAAACCATGATGTCAAACGGAGTCAAAGGCAGCACCCAGTAGCCAAACGTGGCAATGGATTTGGTTCCTTTTCTAAATTATTTTCCCAGCTACAGGCTACAAATTTTCATTTAGTTCAGAAGTTTTCCAGCCATGTTTGAGGACACCAGGTTGCAGGTCGCTTCCAGTATCTCCCAGCAGGCCCTACGTACCTGCAGGCTATACATGGTTATACCATTGTTATACCATTCATGTGAAACCATGACCAAGGACGATTTGCTTTCAACACTAGGCTACTAGGTGCCCAAAACTGGAGACTTCATAGTAAACAGGATCAATATATGAATTAGGAATTAGGACGGTTTTGGGGTTCAAAAAACCCTATATTTATAATAACACACATATACATATATATATAATATATATATATATATACATACATAATTACATATGTTTTCCAGAGTTTGAAGCCTTAATCATATTATTACTAAACTATGCTGCTATCTAGGGAACGTACCACAATCTCATCCTATCCGGAGGCTGGCAGATGATCACCGCTTGTTGGTGGAGCCTGCGTGTGGTGCAGTCGCTCGTTTTTGCCGTGGCCGGCAGGGGATGCGAACTGGTTTAACGAACTGGTTGGTTTGTAGCAAACATACCCTCTGGTAAACGTTTACATACAGTAACTATGGAAAATTGCCATTTTCAATGGGAAAACCCACGAACTCAAAATCACCATTTTCAATAGTGTAACAAATTACCAGAGGGTAAGACTTGGGAAACCTTGGGTAACACATCACTTTCTACACCTGAAAATATATTAGCCGAAGCAGCATTTCTTCTGAGGCTATCTGAGATTATGAAGACAAGTTAGTAGATCATTTTGGTGGTTATACTACATGTAGTTGTATAGGGATTACACATGATTACACAGGGAACCCCTATTCACCAGCCACTAAAATGTGATACTCGTGTCAATAAGGGGGCATTGCGCATCTGACGATACATAGATCATAGATAGACGATGGAGTCTATGAATTGATTATCAACTGGCTTATACCAATAGACCTCATTGGTTGACTTCACTTCAAGTGATGCTACATATGCGATTCGATACCAAAATGGATCTGTCTCCGATCCAGTGTACAACTATCATATCTATCATATCTATCATATCTATCATATCTATCATATCTATCATCAAATATCATCAAATATCATCAACTGACGCTACAACGTCACTAGTTATTTCGCCACACACAAAAATCTACGAGGAACACATCGGTCACGTTTTGCCGGTGACGGGGCCCCGTGGCCAGCTGAGTCTGCCGAGGCCATCGCTGCGGTGACGGAGAAGTCCGAGGCGTTACAGGGCATGCGCTCGGTGGTGGTGCAACTCTGTGGCGGGGTGGGGAACGCAGCTGGGTGGCTGGGAGGGGAAATTTCCATAGCTAGGGCCCTAGGAAAAACCAATGGAAAAACCCATGGAACAACCATTGGCTTTTCGACAGTTGGATGATGTGAAGGTGGTGGAGTTTCCAGTTAATATGGTGGCTTGTAAAACATATATAGCTGGATTATGCTGGATTGTAGTACCGTTCTATCACGGGATTATATAAACATATATAAACTGTAGTACAACCGTGGGATGATTTCGCAAGGGACTAAATTAATGGGTTTATAATCCAGTTGTTACCCAGTTACAATGTCAACTCAAGCATACTAGTATTAATCTTCGTTATAGATTTGTTTTAGGTAGATTAGAATCCACAATGACTATTATTTGTTTACTTGGTTGTGACCTGGCACATGCAGAAACAGTTTGAAAGTATTAATCATGTTTGGGTTTAGCACGTCAACCGATATGATTTGATATACGGATTACAGTAAACGCATTTAATATCGATGCTTGTCAGACTAAATGGATGGATTGTGGAAGTATCCATTGCAATTTATCATCTTACATACTTATTACATATCCTTCATATCTTATGTACATATATATATATATATGACATTGGGATGATCTATTGCCATGTTAGATTCTGTTTGATGAAAAACACGAAACGCCAGACCCAGATCACCGATTTGACCAACACCTCCAGGGTCCGATGTTCCAGGTCTTTTTGGAGGATTTTCCAGCTCACCTTGTTTGATTTTTCTGGAGGGTAAATCCATTCATATCCCCTGATTCTACGTAAAAAAAATGGTTGGTATCCCATAAAAATTGGAGGATAGGTATCCCATACCCACCCATATTTGGTGAACATGCCAATGTCTGCTGCTTGGTGTGTCGTTGGGTCCCCGGGTTGAGGCTGTGATCAACCGCTCACAGCTGGCGCAGTGGGCGGTCGACTTTGGCTTGGAATGAGGGGAAAACAAGGGGGAGCTTTGGTCCGGAAGCTGCAGGGTGCAACTGCGCGACAAGTTTTCCAGAAATTGTCAATTCTTGATGTGCCGCTGATGTTGATGAAGTCGGGATATGGCTTGATAATTCATATGCCGCTTCCACTGTCACAACTAATATATAATATAATAATATCATATACTCAAACTAGGAAAACTGGGAATATCTAATGGATGATATAACAATTCTATATCATACTATATATCATATAATGCCAGATTCAAATCAAACTGGGCAAAGTCCCAGGATCCTGACCAAAGCTCGCTATGGGTAAACCATGGTATACCCATACTCCATTCATATCCAATTAATCCCCTTTCAATATCATTAAAACATAGAAAATACCCCAGGTCCATTGATATCCCATCTATTATCCCGTTTTTATCCCAATTAAATCAATATGTCTCAAGCAACCGAGCCTTACTTATAAACGATGGTCAATAGTAAAACCACCAATTTTTGTGGCCCAACACTTCATGTTGGGGATTTATTGTAAATCATCCAGATATGAGGAGCTAAGAATAGACCAAGGTGGCGAATTAATCAAAAAAGGATTGTAGATTCCGAGATAGTCTTTGATGTTCTGGGTGAAATACTCAGGATATTGACCACAAATTATCTACAAAGCATTTGGAGGATATTTTTCAGCAAAACCGGGGAATCAGTTCTGCAGAATCATCAAGGCAACACGGAACATGTGAAAAACTGACTTTGATAATGACAATAGTAAGAATGAAAAACAAGTTCTTATGTGGTTCTCGTTTTTCAATCATCAATATCAGAGCATTGTGAGGATTGTAAGGATGAGTGAGGATTGTGATGATGGTCATCGTTGTTATTCATCATCCTGTGGATGGTTGCGAAATCATGCACCAGTTATATATATATATAAGTGCTCTATCCATCTTTATCCCATGATTTCTAGGCTTTCAACCATCCTTTTGGTGCAGGATTTCGCCACCATCCCACGTTTTTTGTTTCCTATCGCTGCTCCTGTCAGGCCGCTCGAAGGGCTGGCAGCAAGGATGGGCATTTTTGGGAAAAGCCGATCTGAAGGGGTGATCTTCATCCGTTCCATGAATTTTTGGGGAAGATGGTTGATTCACCTAGAAATAGATGTGGAAGATTGTGGAAGACCCATCCTTTCCCTAGGAAAGTGATGATCCACTGGTGAGTTGTTCACTTTTATGCTAGTTTATGCTACAGTAGTTTATGCTAGTTTACAGGATTGTTTTTTTTGTGAATCTCGAGAGTAATAAACCAATCAAATATCTGGACCTCCAAGGGGGTCCAGACATAGCACACATGCAGGACTTGCTCGAGCGGCTGAGCGTGGGAAAACTCAGAGACCTCACAGGGAATCAGCGGGGAAAGACGAACTTGCCACGCTGAATGCTATCCGTAATGGTTGAGTATGGATGGGTATGGTCAATAGCAATCAGCGCAAATTCAGGTTGATGAACATTCCTCTATAAGTTGATGAACATTCTGATGATGTTTGTTGCCGGTTAACCAGGCTACCAGAGTCTTTTTTCGTGGGGGAATGTGATTTGGTCATCCTTGCAATCTAAGACTCCCGGATGTTGATGTTGCCGAATGTTGTTCGAGCAAGGAAAAATTATATAATCGGTCGTCGCAGTCCTCTCCCGTGAGGAATTACACTTTGGTAGTAGATGGCAATGGAACATCATCATTTTTCATACATCATCTTTAATCGGCCCATGTTTCATACCAGAGGATACACCATCAGCAACGTCAATAAAAAAGTTCTATCGCCTGGCAGGCGCAATTGGACGTGGCAGCACGGGTGCAGCAGGAAAACTCAGCCGGATTTAGCTTTCGAGCTATGGATTTTCCATGATTTTCCGCCAAGATGATGGTGTTGTGGTTCCCTAAAAATGGGGGGATCCCCTAAACCATCCCATACTCCGATGGTTGTAAATATGACATAAATATGACATGATTAACTTGGATGATGTAGGGGTCCCAAAATTTTTCAGGACACCTCCATAGCTGGCGCTTTCCGGGAGGGATTGAAGTCAGCGGTGGAGCCGGTGGAGTACAACCGGTTGACATTCCGAAAAAAGGTCGTCAAAATCCAGCGGTGATTCACAGGGAATTCATGAAAAAAACCACCAGAATTGCATAGAATTGCTATATTTTCGTGGTGAAATGATGATTAACTGATTGATCTGATTGGTGGTGACTGGAACATGTGGATTTTATGACTTTCCCATCATATTGGGAAGAATCATCATCCCAACTGACGAAGTCCATCATTTTTCAGAGGGGTAGGGCTCAACCACCAACCAGATTAACAACCGGATACCTTTGGATGACCTTTGGTTGACATGCAGCCTGGTTGATGGTGATTTCGGGGATCCCCCGGTTCCTCCATCACTTAAGTTGACCCTGGGCTGCGGTTTGCAGGTCCCATGAATTTTTGAGTTCTCAAAACACCAACAGAGATGTGTGTTGGATGGTTTTTGCTAGTGATTCCTTTAATGTGTTCAATGCTTCCCAATAGATACTTTGTCTTATATAAATTGATACGCTGTCTTTTATATAAGTGTTCTGTTTTTCAAAAAGGCATGCGTATTTGAACTGACTATCACATGATATTAAATGGGGTGGCTCCATCACCAACCGGATATAACCAGACAATCTCAGTTGTGTTTATGTCTATCACACATTACAACCCGATTGACTAGTTCGATGAATCTACCATAAACCAAACAGTTGTATATACTCTAATTGGAAACATTTAGAAACACATTTATATACCTTATCTAACATGAACATCCTAAAATCAATTCTAAATCCCTGGTGTCTTGGTGAAATCCCCTAGTTTCCCAGCACTATGACCCACGCTGCGCGTTCAAGGCTACCCTTGCAACGGGAGTTGGACTTGTTGATCCTGGACGTGTCTACCTGCCATGTTGGGCGCGGGTCGTTGGCTGGTTTTGGCTTTCTTAAAATGGGGTATACCGGTATACGCTACTTTATTTACTTATTATTTTGTTCGCAAATTAACATGGAACTTTCTTGGTTTATTAATTCCATCTATGTAATTGCAGGATGGTTTATAATGGAAAATCTGCCAATAACATTGATGATTTGGTGGTAGCCACATTTAGGAAACCCCCAAAGGTATCCAACTGGTTTTTTTATTGATGGTCTATATATTTGGATAATTAGAGGTAGTCCTATTTCAGGAAACTCCCATATGGGATGAAAATCTGTCATGAAGTGACCCCGCTTGATCCAGGGATTTTACTCAAAATATCACCTGAACTCTTGAAACTTATGCTGCTTATAGGAGTCATGATTTTTCTTTGTAGAGATTACCGTCCTTGTGTTCATGGTTGTTGCTGCTGGTTCATATCTTGGATACACATCAGGATCGGATAATGCCAATCCCTGAGAAAATAAACCCCATTCATTGGAGCTGTTGCAGTTGTTCTTGTTTCCTGCAGTTCTCCCATATGTTTACCCTCTCGGGTAAACTAACATAGCTATTGAAAATGGCCATTTATTGTTGGGTTTCCCATTAAAAAGGCTGATTCGCCATAGTTTTTTGTATGTTTACCAGAGGGTAATCCACCATTAATCCCCATTCATCACCATTAACTATCGTTTTTAACCACTATTAACCACTATTAAACACTACTTTTGTATGTTTACCAGGGGGTACATGTTTTTTGGTTGCCATGCCTACAAGCACTGGCTGTTTCCATTGCTGGGATGACGGTCGCCACTAGCTGGTGACCGGGATGGCCAAGTTTTTTTTCGGCAAGGCACTTATAGTCACTTGTTGGTCACATATTTATAATCTATTATAATCTATCATATACATATATTATATTGATTATATGTATATACACTGTGTATATATATATACTGTATGTATATATGTATATATGTATATATATATATATATATGTACTGTATATATATATACATATTTATACACACATAAGACCACACATTTACAATGTGATAAACCCATTGTATCATCACCTCACATACCTTGGGTTAGCACATCGTTGAAGCCTCCAGATCCGGGACGCCAGGCACGTTTCGGAACGCTGGCGATCCCGGGCCAAGGAAGAGAGGACCAACGGGCGGTGATTTTGGCGCCAGGGATGTGGGAATTTTGAATGGATAATCATCGTTGGGGAGTTCATTGGGGATTTTTTTTGGACGTTTCATGGGGGTTCATGGAATTTTAGTTATAATCCGCTGAATGGGAAACACACCCTCTTGTAATTTGAGATAGATATGGAAGCCATGGCCCATTTAGCTCAGGGATTTCATCGAATTCAAACATGCTGATGTTCCATAGCTATGTGAAAAACTAGCAGATGGAAGACTGGAAGATCACTTGACTGGAGATGGCCAGTGCTGGGCTGAAAAGTCATTGGATGTCTTTGTTGTTGCTGACAGTAAGTCTCTGACAGTAAGTCTCTGACAGTAGGTCATGCTGAAACAAGTACCCTCTGGTAATGACTAACAGTTCGCTATTGAAAATGGTGATTTACAGTGGATTTACCCATTGAAAATGGTGATTTTCCACATTTATGTTAGTTTACCAGAGGGTACCACATGAAAGGTCCGGGTATACTTCCAACCATCCCTGCTTAGACAGCTTTGACTGAAGACCAGATGATAGATGGTGAAAACCATGGCGTTTCCGTAGCAAGAAAAGCTGGTTGGCATTGCAGCCTAATGTTTCATACCAGCCTCAGCAATTGTGCATCAGGGATTCAAGTTTATGCAGTCGTGCATTTGTGGCCAGAATCTCAAGTTCTAATTGGTGTTACTTCCCTTTGAACACCAAAAAAGCAACACGTTGAGACATCCTCTGGAAGTTTTCCCAAGAGTACATGTGGATTGGCTCAAGGTATAAGCTTACATTATTTTTTGGATTTTGGATATTATGATATGATACGATATGTTTGGTACGTGTTCATGTTTGCTTTGTTGATTAGCAGATGAAATACTTGATGAGCGCACTGTTGAGTATTGCGCACCTCCAGGAGCCACGTCTTGTGAAACGTCGTGTTTCGTTGATGTTCATTTCCCACGAGTATTCAGTGGTTGAAACACCAAAAAAAAAACCATGAGCAGTACCCTCTGGTAATTTAACATAGCTATTGAAAATGGCCATTTATAGTGGATTTTCCCATTAAGAATGGTGATTTTCCATAGTTATGTTAGTTTACCAGGCCGGGTATTCCAAAAGCCACTGTTTTCCATGTTGCTGTGTGGCCATGCATTGCTATTACGAACATTTGGATGGGCCAAGATCGTGGCAGGATGCTGTGCGACCTGATCCAGTCACATTGATAAACTCGTAGAACATATTAGAGCTGTGGTCAATAGGGGCTAGTCATCCAATTAATAGGTTATTTTTTATAAATCCCATAGGGGTTAGTAATAGCTCATAGGGATTTATAATAACCATTATTATAAGCACCTATTAATAGGGATGGTTTTCATAACCATTAAAAACGGGGCTAGTCATCCAATGGTGATTTAATGGGATTTATTCATAACCATGATTTTTGGATCCTTAAAAAATGGATGGGATGACCAGAAAAACCATTTTTTGTGAGTATTGACCATGGCTCATATGTAGAGTAAAACAAATGTCAAGTTCAGAAAGTTCCATGGCTAGTGGTTTTGGAACTTTGTTTTGTCAATTCTGTATCTTTGCTGGTGTTGATTCCTTCAAGCTCCTATGTTACTGCCGCAGTTGACATTTTGTTTACCATTAGATGATAAACCCTCACTATTTTGACATTCTTGGAATGTCTAAATTATCCCTTTATTTCCCGATAAAGGAACGTGTTCAAGAAACAGGTGGTTTAATTTTCAAGAAATATGTCGTGCTTCTGTGATTTGTTTCCAAGTTTCGCTTGAAACCAGCAGGGTGCGGTAAAATTCCCGTGTCGGTGTTGGTGGCTTTCAAACAACAGGGCTTGTCCATGCTCCCACCAGGAAGAAGCTTGACGAGTCATTGCTGAAGCTGCAGGCACTTCTGGTACTGGGGAGGAAAGCAAGACAGATTCAAACATGGAGAGAGGACTGACTATATTGTGTATATATGATTATGTATATATATATAGATAGATAGACGGCAATTGAGCATCTATTTTGATGTTAACCAGACTAGGAGGGTATTGATGCATCCACAACCACATTAATGGGTCTTATTTGAAAAGGGTATCAGAATGTCATGGTGAAACTGGCAAAACAATGCCATTTTATGGGTATTCGACGTTTGCAGACAAAGTGTGTGCATGCTGTTTCGAGGGGATACAGAATTATGTGACTATTACATGAATGGAATTTATGTTCAATAAGAGTTCCCCTACCAGTTGTTACTTGGATAATCAGGTGGTCCAGCAGTTAGGTGCTCCAAAACGGAATGAGTTGTAGCAAAACTAGTTGAACGTAAAGGTAAGACCTTTACATTGTAGACATGACCCAACATTTTTTGATTCCGTCTCAAGGGGACAATGTGTTTTTCTGTAAATATCTGTAAATACATGTATATATAATTATATATATAGTGTATATATATAGTATATAATTAATTATACATACATATATAATTAATTATATACATATATATATATTATAGAGATTTGTTTTCATGGGGATGTCCCTCACTTCTACTTGGTTTCTACTGCCAAGCTAAGTCCTGCACGGATCGACCATCCAAGAGCTGGGATGGCTGACTATCATAGCCGCTATACCCTCTGGTAAACGTACAAAAAACTAGGGAAAATCACCATGTTTCATGGGAAAATCACTATTTGTCATGGGAAAATCACCATTTTTCATGGGAAAATCCACGAACTAAATGGTGATGTTCCATAGCTATGTAACAAATTACCAGAGGGTAAATGCCTTTAATCGAGCAAGTGGCTTTCACCCAAGATCCGGTTAAAGATGTGGGCCAAAACCTATGATTACCATGGGGAAGTAAACCTCCATGAACGAACCAGCTATGACTTAGGGTACCTAAAATATCAGTGTTTCGACAGATTACTATGGTAAAGATTCTGTCTTCACCATGACCATGATAAGGTATAGCCTGTTAACACAAGTTGTGTCTATCCTTAGCCATTGTCCATGGCTGCCACTTCTTATCCTGTTGGCTGGGAGGACTTGTACCAGATCGCTGTGGACTTGGGCTTTTACCACTTGGTGCTGGTAATTGTAGATGCTTGGCTTGGGATGGCCTATTGAACCCAACAACGGCTGGTTTTTTTGGTTAGAAAAATGTCGTGAATTCAATGAAGTCTTTCGAATTTGATGGTAAAATCATATGTATGATACATAGATTGACACGAGTCTAGTGGAGGGTAGATGCACTGATCTTGGAAAGGCCTTCTGTGGTTCTCACTGTGAGAGACTTCAAGGGAGAAAAAAAATCACACGGGCTTAGGTGACGTGCCAAAACTTGATGCCAAAAAATGTGGATTCATTGTTCAATCAGAACAAAACAGCACTCTCATGCAGCCAGGTGATTCGCTGCCCATGACATGTCAGCAGATGATACAGTAGTTTCACCAGGAGTTCTACACGTTGCATGTTTCTGTTGTTGTGTGTAGTGTTGCCAGGGATTGAGTGCTCAGCCGGGCACATCTAACTTCTGTATATATCCACCATAAATCCTGGTTTGCCTAGTCATAAACCAACTTACCTATTCTCCCCGATGTACAAGCCATTGTATTGCCCAGTGCTGTGGATGATGATTTTCTAGTCAAAACAGTCAAGGGCATATATCCGCTTCTATGTACAGTGCAATCCTTGGCTTCCTCGGTTTTAGTTGGAATATGGCAAATTATCTCACCCAAATAAGTAGAACCGCATTATACAATGAATATTGCATATCATTGCACTGAAATCATTCAATACATATATCATATATGAATCATACATATATATATATATACAGTATAGATATACGATGCTTACAGTACAGTTTTATCTACGGCTCAATCGGTCTCCCAAAAGATAGACAACATTTGTTTTTATGTACAATAGAAAGCTCAAGTGACCATCGTTGTTCATGAAAATGGACAGAAAATGGACACTTGACCATGGTCACTTCACCGTCCAACAAAAATGGGCAAAAAATAAGCATCAACTAGACAAAAAATCATGGCTATTCAGCCGCTTTTTGCTATGCTGTTTTGAGGACCTCACGTCCTCTACCCAGGACATGGAAGCAGGCCTTCATCCCAGGTTATCATCTGTGGTTAATACTCGTTGATCATATTAATTCATTTAATTCATAAGTGTCCCATGTTGTTTGTTTGACAATTTATTAACAATGTTTGATAAACATGTTCATATGCTCAGTAATCATGGTGAATAATAGATGGAATGGAAAATAGTCAACGATAATGGATGAATCTGGATAATTGGAGTGTGCCCAGGTTATCAGTCCATGTGGATCCAAAAAATGCCTTCTCACATGCTACTTGTACTACTTGAATCCCGCAAATCATACCCAAATCATACCCAAATCATCACTTTTTCAGAAAGTATTTGGATCCACTGGGAGACATGTTTGATAGGCATACGATTCTGGGGTCCCCACTACTAGCCTAGCTGGTTAAATGGGGGTGACCATTAACTTAAACATCACTCGGATGATTTTCCCAAATGATTCCATGGGTCATTGCACTCAGGGAGCAATCAAATGCTGGTGAAATGTGGGTAACGTCCTCATTGTAGTGGTTTAATGGGAACTATATGAACCACACACACACAAATTTCGAGTGTTTTTGTGCATTTATTTGTGTTGGTAAAGATGATCATCCCCATATAATTGCTTTTGTTTGGGTTCCCAATTGTTTTTTTTGTTTGTTGTATCTGGATTGCGAACTGCTTTTAAATGGAAAGTGCCTTAAGCATCGAAAAAAATAGTAGGCTTGGGGATGGCAGGGGGTGAACTGGGCCTGGCCTTCGACAGATCTATATACAAACTGGTTGGTGGTTTGGAACAGCCGTGATGCTCGAGCTCCTCCCAGTGGTGCGGCTGGGACGTACCAATCCTCGAGCTTTTTCGTTCCTCACCTTTTGCCATGGCATGTGGTTCATTCCCCTAGGAGTTTGGAAATGTGGATAAAGGTCAGTTGATTACTCTCGTGGTGGAGCCTCTGATTTTTGACCCTTCACATGACGCTCATCAGGTCAAGGTGGTCCATTCTGGTGTAGTTTGCTATTTTTCTGGATTGCTGCCGGCAGGATTCATGCGATTTACCCTTTGTGATGTGGAAGTGGCGCGACAGTTCCCATGTCCTCTGGTCAAGACCTCTGCCAAAACAAGGATTCTTTCCCACTCTCCTCCTAGCTGGGTTGACATGCACAAAATGATTGATGGATGTTGCGGGATTGGAGGAATTTCACATGGAGCGCAAGCAGTTGGGGTTGTCACTACGGTTGCAGTTGATTCCAATGTGTTGATGACAGATTTGCATAAGAAACATTCAGGTGCTGAAGTCATCACAGGTGATTTGGGTGACATTTCAGTCATCGCTGAAGCGTGGAAGAAAGCTGATGGGGCCCAGATACTCTCTGCCGGCTTCAGCTGTCAGCCGTTCAGTCGCCTTGGGGACCAACGAAGTGGTAATGACCCCAGGTCTGAGTCCCTCCCGAAAGCCTTAAAAGCGGCCTATTACCTTCAAAGCAAGGTGGTCCTGCTCGAATGTGTCACACCGGCAGGTTCAGACAGATTCGTTTCTCAATGCATCGATCATTTCATCAAGCTTACTGGTTTCAAGAAAGAGCAAATTGACCTTCACCTTCATGATGTTTGGCCTTGTCGCCGCTCACGAACATGGTGGTTACTCACTGACCCATGTTTTGGTGGAGTAGGGTTGCAAAGTTGGTCTCCCATTAACAACTTGCCTATTGTCAAATGCCTGATTCCGTATATTGCACGATGGGATCCGAGAGATGAGTTGGCTCTGTCATTGGATGATGCTGAGAGGTTGGCCTTTGGAGCTGAAGATGGTAGGTATCCAGGATTCATGCTTTCATCTGAAGGGGTATCTCCTACTGCACTTCATGCCTGGGGTTCGCAGTTGCGCCCCTGTCCTTGTGGCTGCCGAGGATTTGCATTGTCTGAGAAGCGCCTTCAGGAGAAAGGCTTGTTTGGGCTGTTGGTTCAGTCACAGGCTGGTCAAGGGCCTCCTCCATGCCTTAGGCACTTGCATCCGAATGAAGCCTTGGCCCTCAATGGTATGGATTGCACAATTGACCTTGGGCTGAATGTACGGTTATCTTTGTCTGGAGTTGGGCAGATCGCAAGTCCCTTGCAAGCAGCGTGGGTTTTGAGTTTCCTGGTTTCTAAAATTTCGATTCTCAGGTTTGGATTTGCCCCTTTTCCGCCTGAGACGCAACTGATTGCTTTTCGTTCATGGTTGCTCATGAAGTGTTTTTCTATGTGGCCATGCAATGATGTTGTCGTCCAAGACAAGACGCTGTGTGATTTGGTTGCTTTTTGGCAGGATTATAAGGAAATTCCTCTCACGCAGTTGATGCTCTGTGGTCATTGGCCTGCGCTTAAAGCTGAAATGATTTCCATTGCGGCTGTCTTGGACAGCATCATTTGCAGTCATTCGGAGGCGGTGATAGTCTCTCCTGACATTGAGGCTCCAGAAACACCTTGGTATGACCAGCCCATTGCAGATCCCAAATGTGATCTGTGTTTGCAGGTGTCTGTTTCCACAGTGACTTTGATTGATGTTGATGGCAGTTCCTTTCCTTTTGGATTTCAGGCCGGGTCCACCATTTCTGATGTTTTGCAAGCACATGCCAGATTAACGGGTCCTTTGACCGTTCAACTTGTCTCTGATGATCGGGGGCATTTTCTTCCCTTCAACCAGGTGATTGAGCCAGGACAAGCCATTCTTGTCTTCTTGTCCAAATCAGGTGAAGGTGAACATTTCTCGAATCATGTGTCTGAATCAGAAAATGATAGGGATGCTGCTCTTCCTGCCGTTGATGATGTTGATATGGGTCCTGGCCGCCCTGATGGCATTGTCAGTTCCGTTCCTGTACTTCCCAATGCTGCTGCTCCAGGGGAATCCGGGCTACTCCCTAAATTGCCCGATGAGACTTTGCAAGCAGATCTGCCATCTGATGTGAAAAGTGGTGCCTTACCCACCTGTGAGATTTCGCCTACTGCAGTTTGGACACAGCAGTGCCACTTAGAAAGGGATTGTGAGTTCAATGTCTCAGAACAAGGCATTTTGCCATCGCTGTGGGGCTCTGTACAGGCGCTCCTTGGGCTGTCCCAGCAGCAGTTTTTGCGATTGTCTGTACCGTGCATTGGGGATTCAGCAAAGTTGCTGTCACTACGCAGCCAAGTTGTCACCATCAATGAACGCATTCAATTGTTAGATGTGCAACAAGGTTTGTGGGCTGATGATGAAATTGCCTTTCACTTGAAGCAACTTGTTGAGCAGTTTGGCTGTCTTCCCAAGGTTGTCGACACTGGCAAAGCCAAAGTGTGTGTCATTGACCCACTTTTGATGGGTGCCTGGATCTGTGGATGTGGTTACCCCATTGAAGATTGGGCACAATGCCATATGGATGTTCTTCAGTCCAGTATCCAAGTGATTGGTGTTGGTCGTCTGGACACGCATTGGAATTCCATTTCAACTTGTCCCCTGTGGAGTGCATGCCAATATCTTCACATGGGATGCGCCTTGTCATGGTCATGAACGGTTCAACCAGGTCTTGGAGCATATTGGAAAAGCCTTAGGTTTTGCTTCAGTATTGATCAACCGTCAGCAAAGACTTGTTCCGGTTTCCACCAAATGTGGGGCTATGGCCATCCATTTCCTTCATGCAGTGTTACATGGAACCATGCTGCCCATTGTGGCCAGTGAAGTTGATGTGGTCCATACCATGCTTCGTGAGCGTTTTCATCAAGCTTTGACACAACGTGGTGTTGCCCATCGACCATGGATATGGGGTAGTGGGGATGCTGATGATGATCTTGAAGGGGAATGTGGGCCACTCCCTAGATTGCCCACCAGTGTTGAGCAGCCTGAACCGGTGAGGTCTACTATTGAGTCCTTTACCAGGGAAATTCGAACTGTGCCGGAGTCCGTAGTGCTTTTCTCTCCTGTTGAGTCTGCTGTATCAGAGGCTGCTCCTTCCACGTGTTTAGGAACCCAGTCTTTGCCGGCCGCTGTGCCCAGTGCATCCGATGAGTTGAGCCTGCTTCAGCTCCTGGCTGCTGATTGCCAAATGTTGAAAGACCTTGAGACTCCGATCATTGAAGATTTGCCTCGGTTGGGGTGGCTTCGTTCACAGCTGATTTCCGTTTCTGATCGATTGGCCATTCTTTCTCGGCAGTATGGTATCTGGGCTGATGATGAAATTCGTTTTCACTTGCATGAGCTTGCAGCAGTGTGTGCAGCAATTGGAATGACAGATGGAGATTTTAACAGGCCTCTGGTGATTGACCCCTTGCGCTTCTCCTCATGGTTTGATGGCCGGTCCTTGCAAAGTTCCCGATGGGCTCAGTCTCAGTGTGATGTGTGGGTCAACCAAACCAAGGTTATTGGAGTCTTCAAGTGGGATAAGCATTGGTTTCCTGTACTGTTTCTCCCAGCTGGGGATCATGTGACTATTGTCCTTAGTCATAGGCATTTGCAAATACCTGCCAAGCTTGTGAACATGTTGGTTGACATTGCTTCGGGCCTTGGATTTGAGGGTATTCGATTCCATCATGAAATGCCAAATTTCATTTGCCACTCAGCGTGTGGAGCAAGTGCCATAGATTTTCTTCGTCACAAATTGCTGGGACTCTCTGTTGCGGTCAAGTACTCGCAAGTTTGGAGTCTGCATGTTCAGTTTCGTGACTTCTTTCGACAAGCTCTGCTTCATGAGACACTGGTGAGTAGACCTTGGGTTTGGGCCTCTGGTGTTAGTGATTCAGAGGCTACAGAACGTGAATGGGGCTCTGAGGATGGTGGGGCCACTGGATCTGGTGTCCCGCAGTCAACAACTCCAGTGCCTGTTGCGCTGCCGACCATGCCATCATCATCTCATGTTTGTATTGACACTGATGATCGCATTGCTCTGTTTGTGGAACATGGCAAGGATATGGGGGATGATGAAATCAGATTTCATCTTGCCACTCTGCTGAAACAACGTGGAGATCGTATTCTGGTTGGTCATGAAGTTTTACCCATTGTTCCGGGCTTTGAGGGGATCAATTTTCTGAACTGGGATGCCACCGGACACATTGTGACGGAAAAGTGGTGTCAGAACTTTCCGCAAGTCAAGGAAAAGGGGCATCAGATTGTCGCAGTCGTGCTTGAAGGTCATCACTGGATTCCGCTATGGTTTGTGCCTGGAGGGATGGTGTTGGTGATTCACACTTTTGATGACATTGTTGATTACGATATCTTTGATGGTAAGCTGCGTTGGATGGGGCTTCACCTTGGCTTTGAAGAGGTTGTTATTCATCGGGTTCCCCATGGACTTCCTTCCCACACTTTGTGTGGTGCCCATGCTCTTGCTTTCTTGGCGCATATTTTGTTGCAAGCTGATTTGCCAGAAGACATTGAAGAGCTTGATGCCATGCGAGTCAACATGCGTGCTTCATTTGTCCAAGCTATGTATGAGCGCACCACCTGCATTTGTCCAATAGTCTGGGGATCTGGGGGCTCTGGCGCCCTTGTGAAATCATTGTCGGCTGAGTTGTGTCTCCATGGAGTTCCAGAGAACCTTTCTGAACAGCGTGCCTCTCAGGCTATCAAGGCTATTGGAAGTGAGCAGTTGCAGCATGCACTCCAGCAAAAGCAGGTTTGGCGCCACTTGAAGGCCTTGGCTAGCAATGTAAGTTTCAAACTGGTATTGCCCGCAGAACTTGATGCAACCATTGCCTCCAACAAAGGCAAGACCATTGGCAAGAAATCAGGGAAAGTTTCCAAGGCTCCTGGGTTTCCGCTGCCAGTTGAATTGGATCCCAGCCGTCTGGTTGTCCTTGAGGGCACATTTCGATGTCAACAAAAGGTTTTGCCACAATTGTCTTTGCAGCAGATTGGACCCATCAGTTCAGGCTTTGTGTTGATGACACCCCAAGAGGCCGAACCCTACTTGAAGGCTGGTGTTTTAGTCTCTCAGGAACCGCTTGCTTTAGTTGTCTTTCACCGGGCCGACTTCAAGCTCCAATCTATGCTTGCACAGAGCAGAGTCATGGTTCCCTGTCGCTGCTTGATTGACAATGAACCTGTGTTAGCCGAGGCCACTTTGATCCAAATTGGGGCAAAAGTTGTTGAAAAGTTTGCAGGCAACGATCTCATTTCTCTGGACTCACCAGATGTCCGCACCATTCGTGTTTCTGTGTTCAGGGATGAAATTGATGATTGGGATGGCTTGGTTAAAGCTCCAGTTCGGTATGTTGTTGCTCTCTTTCCTGAACTTAAGCGGTGCATGAACACAGGGTGCTCCTGTAATGCTTGGCACAACACTGAAGACCTTCCAATCAGGGAACCCATCTTGGATTTGTGGAGACGGCAATTTGTGAAGTTTGGATTCAAACCAGTTGATGCAACCAAGGCTGACCTGTTTTGTGTTTCTATTCGCCTGCCAGCATGTTTGTTGGAAAGAGTTCTGACTCGCAGTGGGAGTGCCGGTGCCTACGTAGAACCTCGCTCGGCTGATGGACAGCGTGTCCTCCAGGAGTACATGTTTATCTGGACAGGTAAGATGTCACTGCAGGAGCTTTCCCATTTGAAGCAAACTAACCCTGCAGTTGTTGGGTTGGCTCGTGTCAATGATCGTAGGGGACTGCGTGTGACTGCAGCACAAGCACAGGAGGTTCATAGGGCGGTTCGTCCTGATTCTCTGTTTCTGCCGTCTGGGGAGCGCACCAATTACATTGTGGGTCCGTTCCCTTTTGGACTTGATCGACAGGCTATCAACCGAGCTATGAAGCATGTTCAATGGCAATGCAAACCCCCTCAGCCTGCTGCCCCCCAGCCAGGGAGAGGTGCCATGTGGTTAGTTCAAGCTGTGGATGAGCCTCCTAGCTCTATTGTGCACACCAGTCATGGGGAAATACTCATTTCCAAACAGAAGCCGAGTGAAACCACTGATCGGACTGACATTCCGCAGCCCATTGCTTCGGCATCTACGTTGGCCCTTTGTGGTGGTGGCCCCAAGGAAGAAGACCCTTGGTCCAAAGGTGATCCTTGGGGGAAGTTCCAACCGGTGACAGTTCCTCGGGCTGCTCCCACTGCTGCTGAGAGTGTTCACCAAATTGAGTCGCGTATCCAAGCTTCGATCATGGCCAAGCTCCCGCAACCGATGGAGCAGGATGACTTGCCTGACCGTTTAGGGCTACTGGAAGAGCAATTTCAGCAGATGGTGCAAAAGCAGGTGCTTCTGGATGGCCAAGTCCAAGAGCTCTCCACCCAGCAGGCTCAGAGCACTGCTTCGTTGCAGTCACAGATTTCTGTCCAGTCGCATCAGCTCCAAGGGCAAATTGAGTCGCAGAATCAAAGTATCCAGGCAATGTTCGAGAATCAATTGACCCATATCAGAAGTTTGCTTTCCAAAAGACCGCGTGAGGATGGTGAATGATGGGATGGGCATGGCCAATGGTTTCACTACATGGTTGCCTTTGCGATGATCTTGGGTAGTTTCATGCTGTGTTGTGTTGGCCTTTGCCCATTGTTCCTTTTTGGGGGTTTAGTCATCTCTGCTGGACCCACTGCTGTGCAGAACGTGTGGTCCCGACTGGTTGTACTGATGGTATTTTTACCAGTGGTCCGGATAGGTGAAGCTGCCAATCCTGGCCCAGAAGATGTGATGTTTGCATTGGGGATTGCAAATCCTTCTGGTTTGCGCAGCAAAGCTCCTTTTGTTGCTACTCAAATGGCCCATGGGGACATATGGGCATTTAGTGAGACGCATTTATGCTCCAGGGAATTAAGCTCCTTTAATGCCGGGTTGAAATTTGCCAATGCACCGTTTGCTCCTATGCTTGGTGGGTATCCTGTGCCGGTTTCCAAAGATAATACTGGTGCGTGGAAGGGGGTTGGTGTTCTGTCCAAGACACCTGTTCGGCATATTCCCCAGGATTGGCCGAAAGAAGTTGCCCATTCTTCCAGAATCATGGTCATGACAACTTTTGTGGATAAGGTTTGGCTGACTGGTGCTGTTGTTTATGGGGAACCAGATAGCAAGCACTATCCCATGCGCCTGCAACATACTGAAGCGTTGCTTCAAGCTGCCATTTCGTCGGTTGGATATCTTGCCTCTGGACCGCGTTTCATAGCAGGGGATTGGAACGTTTGTCAGAGCGAGCTTCCTGCTTTTGATGTGCTTTCCCAACTTGGATTCAAGGATCTGCAGGATATTGCTGAGGAGAGATGGGGAATTCGTCCCAAGGCTACCTGTAAGTTTCGGACAAGAAAGGATTTCTGCTATGTGTCGCCTGAACTTCAGGCTTTGCTATTGCATGTTTCTGTGATAGAAGACCTTTGGCCAGATCACGCCGTGGTCCAAGGACACTTTCATAGACTCACACAGTCTGTTCCTCGGGACGTTTGGCCCAGCCCCAAACCTTTCCCTTGGCCGGTGGAGTGGGATATACCTGTTGGTGTTTGGAACAGCTTGACTGGTGACGTGGATGCCAAATATGCTCAACTCTGGGCTCTCCTTGAAGACTCTGCAAGTGCCAAATTGCCATTTCCAGTTAGCAAGCAGGTCCGAGGTCGTGCCCAGACGGTCTCCACTAAGGCGGTTAAGTTTGGACAATTTGCCCCAGTGCGGATTGGTCGCGCTGGTGAATTTCAGCCTCACTTCCATGGATCCTCTCTGAGGTACTCCCAATGGGTTAGACAAGTTCGTAGACTCCAGGCGTTCTGTCGTTGCATTGGTGATGCGAATCCTCCTAGTGAACATTCTGTGCTTGTCTGGGGTTCTATTGTGCGTGCCCCTGGGTTTGCAGGGGGCTTTTCCAGCTGGTGGGCCTCATGCCCAAACAAAGTGCATGGAGCTCCATGTCAGTTGCCATGGGTGCCTCCACCACATGCATTGGCCATCAAAATTTTTGAGTCCTTGGTGATTAATGTTCGTGACCTTGAAAAACAGTTGAAATCGTCTTCTAGACAGTATGCACGCATGCGTAGAGCTCAAATGCCCAACATGATTTTTCGTGATTTGAAAAGTTTGCCTGCAAATGGGGTTGATTACCTCCTACAACCCATGAAGGCCACCGTTGTGGAAGTGCGAGCAGATGAGGTTGCAATTGTTGTTGACCCCCCGCATAACTGGGTCTCCAATCAGCCGGTGTTGAGTCAAGGTCGTGCCCTTAACATCATCCATGCTGAACATGACTGTCTCTGGCTTGAATCCGTTGCTGATGTTGCTGTTGGGGATCCTGTCTCTCAGCTTCAGTGCACTGGGTCCAAACAAGAATTGGAAAGAGCTTTCCTTGATGCTTGGAAGGCTAGATGGGATCGGCACAAAGATGTTCCTTATGAGCGTTGGCATACTATCTTAGACTTTGCTAAGCGCCGACTGCGCACTGTACCTATGAGCTGGCCAGCCTTGGATGCGGTGAAGTTTTCTCAATTGGTGGGGCAAAAACGCCGAAAATCTGCAGGTGGATTGGATGGGGTGACTGTTGCTGACCTGCAACATATGCCCAGCAATGCTCAGGCTGCTTTCTGTGACATGTTTCAAGAAGCTGAAGTGACAGGGGACTGGCCTGGACAACTTCTTCAGGGCAAAGTTGTTTGCTTGGCCAAGACTGAGCATCCTAGTTCTGTTGGAGATTATCGCCCCATTACCATTCTTGGTATGTTGTATCGGGTTTGGAGTTCCTATCAGGCCCAAAATGCTATCAGAGCCTTGGACCAGCACCTGCCAGACACATTATATGGATGTAGGCCTGCCAGATTTGCCGGTCAGGTTTGGAGTCAGCTTCTTTGGGCAGTTGAGTCTGCTGTCTCGCATGGTGTGGCTTTGACGGGGTTGATTGCAGACTTGCAAAAAGCCTTTAATATCCTTTAATCACATTCCTAGGGTCGTGGTGTTTGAAGCAGCTGCTTTGCTTGGCCTCCCGTTTCCCATGCTCACAGCCTGGGCAGGTGCACTAGTGAAAGTTGGGCGTCGTTTTCAGATTGGTTCGAACCTGACCAGGGATATTTTCAGCTCCACTGGAATGCCGGAAGGAGATGGGCTCTCGTGCTTAGGCATGCTGATCGTTGACATCCTTTTCCATGAATGGCATGTTTGTTTCTTTCCCTTGTGTCAGCCGGTGTCTTATGTAGATGATTGGACCATCATTACTACATCTCCTGACATGCTCGATGGCATTCGACAGTGCCTTCGTCGTTTTACTGATGCCCTTGACATGCTGTTGGATGACCATAAGACCTTTGCTTGGTCTGTTTGTGGACACGGACGAAAGGTGCTTGCTGCTCATGGGTTCAAAGTTCAGAACTGTTGCAGGGTGCTGGGAGCGCATGTCCAAATTTCCCGTAAGCATACAAATGGGACCCAGATCAAACGTCTGGATGCTATGCAAGCCATGTGGTCTCGGTTGAAGCTTTCAGCCTCTCCATATGAACTCAAAGTCCGTGCAATCCGAACTGCAGCATGGCCCAGGGGGCTGCATGCCATTGCAGCCACCACTATAGCCTCCCAACATTTTAGTAGCCTTCGTGCCGCTGCGATGAAAGGGCTCAATGCTTCTGGATCAGGTTGCAATGCAATGGTTCATTTAAGCCTCATTGAACAGCCCACTACAGATCCTCAGTTTTGGGCCGTTGTTCAGACTCTCCGCTTAGTCAGGGATTGTGGTATTGCTGAAGTCGTCGGTAGTGCATTGTGCGCCCTTGTCCATGATGTTGATGGTGTTATGCGCAATGGAATTACTGCCACATTGCTCACAAGGTTGCAGATTCTTGGTTGGCATATCCCCAGCCCTTTGAGTGTGGTTGATGACTTTGGTTGCTTTTCTATCTTTGAGCTCTGCATGGAAGAGCTGAAATGGCGAATGGAATGGTCTTGGCTCAAAGTGGTAGCTGCCAGTGTTGAACATAGACCTGGTCTGTCGGAACTTGCTCGCGTTGATCCAGGCAAGACACGTCGGTGGCTGATGTCTCTTTCGGTGTCTGATAGGGCAGCCTATCGGAAATTATTGAATGGGGCCCACATCACTCAGGATGCCAAGCATTATTGCCAGGAGAGTGAGTCTGATGTCTGCATGTATTGCCCGTGTGTTGACTCTCGTTTTCATAGATTCTGGCAATGCCCCTCCTTCCAGACCTGTAGGGAAGGAGTTGATGCTGAGCTGTTTGCTGCTCTTCCGGAGCTCCCTGAATGCGTTACATGTTATGGTTGGGCTCTTCGCCCTACCACATGTGTTGAGTGGTATGGTTTCCTGCATAACATTGCCAGTCCTGACCTTCCAGGTGCCCCAGCTGTTGCTGGTGAAATGTTGCATGTGTTCACTGATGGAAGCTGTTGTAACCCTGCCTACCCAGAAGCACGGTTTGCCTCTTATGCGGTGGTCATTGCTGATCCTGCTATGCTCCAGCCGGCTAGAGTGCTTGACTGTGGACCGCTTCCAGGGCTTCGACAGACGTCTGTCAGGGCTGAACTGTTTGCTGTGCATCGGGTAGTTCGTATTGCTGCCACGTATGGTTTGAGGGTTATGATCTGGTCTGACTGTCTTTCAGTGGTTCGACGTTTGCGTAGGATCATGGGAGGGGCAAGAGTCAAGATCAATTCTCCCAATGCAGATCTGTGGCTTCACATTCAGAATGACTTACAGGAGGGTAGTTGTGAGATCCACTGCACCAAAGTGACAGCTCACAGAAACCTGGCTGAAGCCAACACCTTGTTGGAGGAATGGTGTTTTCAACATAATCATTTTGCTGATCGTGCTGCTGCACATGCTCAAGATCTGCGCCCTGCGGAGCTTTGGGATTTGCTTGCGAGACATACAGCTGCATGTGTGCGTGTTGATGCATGGAATGCCCAAATTCAGAAAGTTCTCTTGGCTGTAAGTAAACAGGTCTTGGAAGGGGTGAACAATCATGAAGCTGAACCTGAGAGTGTTCCCATGACCTCTGTCCCGATTCAGACTTGGCAGCCTTTGCCAGATTTGCCTGTTTTACCTCAAGGAGCTGTGCGATGGTATGGCTCAAGCATTGTGCAGAAGCTGGTTTCATGGTTCTGGCCTGTGGTGCAGCATACGCAGCTCCCATGTCTCTGGGTGTCGTATGCTCAGTTATTTGTTGATTTTGCGCTGTCGACTGGGGAAGTTGGGCCGATTAACATTGGAGGTTGGAAAGATGGAGCCGATATGCCTTTGCATGGTCTCTTGAGTATTGGATTTAAATGTCGAGCCAGATCCTTTGCCAAGGTCTTGCGTGAAATATTGCGGCACTCAGGAGTCAAAGTTGTTTCTGATTATGTAAGACCGCACAGCGAGATGATTGCAATGCATGCCAGTTGCCTAGCAGTACCATGGCCGTCTGACCGTTTGACTGCAGTGGATCGCTGGTTTCTGTCGTATACTGCTACACCATATCGACGTCAGTCCAAAGAGTTAGACCACCTACCAGTTCCTAGCCGAGACCTTTTGTTTCCTAGGACCGCATAGCATGTTTGCAGTGAACAGCACTGGCTTCGTGTACTAAGCTTGTGCGCCGGCAAAATTGGAGAAATTGGTGGTTTGGAACATTTTTTTATTTTCCATGATATATGGGATAATCATCCCAACTGACTAATATTTGTCAGAGGGATTGAAACCACCAACCAGCAAAGATCTAAAGATATCCATAGATACTGCACTTCTTCCAATGAAGCTCTGAGGGTTTAATAGAAATCATGGGCTAATATGATGGTGGTGAAATATCATGCAAGCATGATGTTTTTTACGAGCTTACTTTGACCTCACAATAAATGATGGCTGGTGAGACAGCTCATCACAAAAATGGCCTAGATCTGATTTGAGATCTATCGTCTATCGTAGATTATCCAGGTTCATTCAACAACATGTTACCGCTCTAACCAGCGCCATCAAGCAAAACAAGTGGATGCAATCATATGGAGGTTTCCCAAATAGGGGTACCACAAATCATTCAAAATGAGACCATTTTAGTATTGAAACCGATGGTTTTGGGGATCCCCCATTTTAAGAAACCCTGCATGTATGCTGTATGTATATACGTATATTATATATATATATATTACTGTATATTGTTTGCATGCAGCACATAGTTGGGTATGCATCGCTCCTGGTACGTGGTCAATGAATGATATGGGTAGTTATCCCATTGGAAATAGGAATGAGTAGCCCCCAAGATCACCCAATTACCCATTGCTTTGATGCACTTTGAAGTAAGGTACACACATGAACTTTGAGTAGATTATAGCCGCCTGGCTGGTGGTTTCAAATATTTTTTATTTTCCATAATATATGGGATAATCCTT
>CAMXCT020003239.1:0-71729 GCA_947184155.2 Cladocopium goreaui
TCCACATGTGCTGCCACCAAGATTCACCATACCAACAACCCAAAGACATCCAAAGACCATCTCCATCTTGTGGTTGGTCTCATCCCATTCTGTTGATGAAATCTCTCAATGGATTGGTTTGTTCGGGAAAATCTTAACCGGAAACCATGGGTTTTACCATCAAATTGGTTGGGGTTTTCCGGTTAAAATTTACCCATCATCCAATTCTATGAATCTCTTTTTTGGGGCTGGTTGTTGCTAATCCCCCTGGCCAAATCTCATGGATTGAATCCCAAGCTTCGTTGAATCACGTCCTTGGCGCCGCTGAAATGTCTGGTTCGTTCAATCCCCCGTTGGCGAAATCCCGTTTCTTCTTGCCGGTGAAATTAGAAAAATTTCTGGCTGGAATAATCCCCTGCATGTTGCTTAGTTAAATTTTCTTATTGGAAAAGTTTTTTTTTTTAGTCCAATCCTATGTAAATCATCATATCCCCATGATCAGTACATCAAACCCCCAGTTACTTCCCATTCTCAGTGGCTAAATCAGGCTAAATCCCATTTTTCTAACCCTTCAACCCGTTCAACCCGTTCAACCCCCCATGAAATCCCCAGGTTTATGGGCTAAACCCTGGTTGGATCCCCATGTTTTCATTGGTTCCCATGACGCAACTGCACCAGCTGCCTGCGACAGCGGCGACATGGGCGACATCGGCGATGCCAGCCGTGCCACCTGTGCCGTCTGGGAATGCTTGGGAGAGTTTGTTTGGTAGTATATCATTATATATATATATGTATATGTATGTATATATATATGTATATGTATATATATATATTATATATATGTAGAGATACAGATAGATATAGTATATACTGTATTTAAATACTATAAATATGTGTTAAACACTGTTAGTGGATGTTACTTGTAAAGTGTTCAATGTGCTCAACTCCTTAAACACTCTACTGACAATACTTATCTTATGCTTAAATATGGTAGATAATACTGAACACCCTACTTATTTTCAGGTTAGAAACCAAGGGTCAGCTACTTACGGTAAGCACTGCATGCTACTCATTCCTGAGGTTAGATACCAAGGTGCTCTTCAGTAGCTGTATAATGCTGTATATTTGTCATGTCAGATCCCAGGTGCTTGACTATTGAACACGCTACTGATCTTACAATTGATACCAGGAGGCTCAACGACAGGAACGGATACCAAAATGTTGACCTAGTGAAACAGCCTACTGATCCTATGTTAGAAACCACAGTGGTTAGCCTCAGGAACGCGCACAGGTCAACCGCATCACTCTCAAGATGATGCCGTGGATTCGTGGATGATGAAATTGTTGATGCAGTCGTTGATGATGATGATGATGATGATGATGATGATTTGTCATTTTTTAAAACATATGAAACATTTCCTGTTGAAATCGTGCGCGCGCAGGCGCGCGAGCATTTAACACATGCGCGCGCGAGGGGCGCAAGCACAGACAGGCGCGCGCGCGCGAGACGCGCGAGCAAAGTCATGCGCGCGCGCGCGAGGTGCGCGAGCAGGCGCGCGAGCACTGCGCGCGCGCTCACTTCGGACACGCGCGCGCGCAAATAAGCTCTCCAAAAGTGGATTTGGTGAGCTTATTTCCGCGCGCAGAGAGCTTATTTGCGCGCGCGCGTGTCGGACGGGCGCGCGCGCGAACACGCGCGCGCATCTTGACCTTGCTTACGCACCTCGCGCGCGCGCGCCTCTATTTGCTCGCGCGTCTCGTGCGCGCGCCTGTCGTTGCTCGCGCACCTCGCGCGCGCACGTGTTAAATGCTCGCGCGCTCGCGCTGCGCACCCCGCAGCTGGTGAGGCACCATATATGAATTCATATGTTTTGAATCAAGCCAAATGATGATGATGATGATGATGATGATGATGGGTCGTGCGTGACAAAGGGTCTGCAACATTGTTGTTAAACCCCCGGTGTTACTGGGGGAAAGAATCCCACTATACTGGTCATCCCCGAATTTATTGTCCATTTGGTGGTTTCAGTCACCACGTCGCACGTGGTTGACAGATTGAATCCCAAGAATATGCATCCATCAGGATCATCACTCGGATGGAAATTTGAAACCACAACCCACTCGCATCTCTGCACTATTTGTTCTGCTTCAATCCCTAGTTTGGATGGTCAAATCAAGAAAAACATATTTATTGAGGTGTGGGCGGGTCGTTCAAAAATCACCACAAACCAGCAGTTCAGCTTCGGACCGGAGAAGTCACCCTTCCACCGCTCAGCGGATGCATGTTCGCTCCTCGGCAAAAGGCTAACATGGATTAACATGGGGGATTTGACGAAACAGTGGGAATTGAAGCAAGAAGAAATTACTGAATTGGTCTGGAAAAAACACAAACCAAAATGACGTTCAAGCAGATATGGAGATCACAAAACGAGCCATCAGCAAGAAAATTATAGAAAATTGTTTTCCTGCTCTCACTTGACCGCAGCACGATTCTGAGATCCATGCGGTCGATGGGATCGTCCCCCTGCCGCTAGCACCAAAACCATTGCTTTGGCTTCTGCTATTTCCTACCACTTTCGCTCTCCCTCCTCTGACCAAAAAAAGGCCCACATCTACCATCTGATCATCCCTGTCTTACACAGACACGGTTGCATCTCTTCCTATGTTATCGAATACTATGGATAAAGCTGCAGACTGAAATGGTTGCAAATATGTAAAATTCGTTAAAATTCCAAGCACACCGGGCAGCACCGGCTGAACCTTCCATCCCAGCCATGTTCCCACAGAGGGTAGCCGGGCGAACCTTCGGACAGGACGGAAGAACTCTTCGCTTTACTGCCGAGCTCATTTCAGGTCACATAACCAGAATGCTGGTATTAAATGATCCAAATTGCCCTGAATACCTCACAGATTCGCATAATTTTTCATAAAATTGTCCATGCTTGGTAAGTTATAAAGGGTTTGCCCCAGACTGTGACAAAACGCCGTAGGCATGACGCATGAATTCTCAGGTTTCTAAGTCCCATACGGCACAATCTCTTCAGCCTCGACTTGTCAGCTGATGGAATTGTTGGAAGGCCAATTCGAGGTGGCAGCACAGTTGTGCCCCCTGAGAAACAGGGCTTGTCACAGGGTAATTATAGCATATCATAGCATTTGTGGTTGCGAACCCTCTTACCCTGCCTGCAAATATCCCAAAATTATGGACACAAAAAGAACCCCAGTTGCTTATGCACATCGATGCACGTTGGCCTTTAAGTACCTGTCTTAAGTGCTGGATATCCACAAGAACTCAGCTCCAGACGGCTGCAGCTGTAGCCGAAGCAGTTTGCTTCTCCACCCGGAACTTCCCGTACAAGTTCTGGCGCTGGTGGGGAAAACACCACAGTTTACAGCAACCCCTGAAAGGCAGACATGTATACATTAAACCAGAATAGCATGTTAATTCCATCCAATTCTATCTTTCTTGGGATCCCTGCGAACGGTTTTCATCACAAATGTATTTCGGACTACCCAGGAAGTAGCCGGACGGAACATCCATCCGCCTCAAAATCTGCCGTGCCAAGACAGCGGAAGTGATGCTCATAGTAGGGCCTGCGCAGCTGCAGAGCATTGGCAAACTGACAAAGCAGAAATATCCAGAAACCATCGCACCAGCCACATGACCCTCAGTTCCACCCCTGGGTCTGGAAATGATGAAATGGGCTTCGAAATTTGGTCAACCATCCAACTCGGCAATGACCTGAAGGGCACCATCTCTGCTGGTCTTGGCAAAAAGGACTTGGGCAAAGACAGCTCCACCTCAGTTGTGCTGTTGATTTCTGTCTTTCCACAAACTACAGGTTGTCCGAGCAAGAAACGGATTTGAGATGCCCTAACTCAGCGGCAGCTGACACACTGACACCACTGACACCCAACAGGCTGTGCCAAAACGAGTGGCATCTTGAAGGAAGGTCGTCAAGAACGGCACATACAGCGCGGCTGCAGATGCCTCACAACTAAGGGTGTTCAGTGTTTTCTCAAAATCGCTCAATAAACTGAGAATTGCAAATTCCATTTTGTGGCTGACCTTCATACTGACCATCTCTTTGTGGTATTGTCCCCAAAATTGGACTTGGTATGAGGAATAAGGATGATTATATAAATATCAATATGGCAATAGTTCAGGTGTCTTTACAGAATTTTCAGAGAAGCCCGCATGGACTTGTACCTTTTGATAGCCGTGTCCGTTTTCATCTTCAATCCGAGTGACCGGGGAGGTCACTGCTGGGCCAAGATCTGCACCTCACCAAGGGACACCAGTCTGAAGTCTCCAATCTGAGGGGAGAGACACACACTTTGACTTAATTTTCATTCAATTAGATCCCATCATCGATTGGTCATATCAATATCCGAAGTTCTGTTTATTTAGCTCCCATGTCTACTAATGAAATCCCCAACTTGATGGTAAAGTCCAAAAAAAAATTGCTTTGCATCATTTATATTTTGGGTGTCAATCTCTGTAACCCCAACATCCATCCCATTGAGAATGGAAGGTTTACCCACCCAAGCATGGGGATACAACTGGATATTCACCAATAATCTTTATGGGAATCCCAGGGTGTATTCCCTCATGTTACCCATTTTCTAGTCTGTACTTGGATAATTGGGTTGGGAAACTCTGATTGACCTGACTACAGCTCCTTGCCCTTCCACTTGGAAACTAAGATCAGCACCAGCACACTCCGCCTCAGAGCGGTTCGCACCCCCTCTTTTTTTGACCATAAAGAATGATTGAGAAACCATGTATAAATGAAACTGTGCGGAGAATGAATGAATCTGGGCAGAAAACGAATGAAACTGGTTGGAAAATGTTCGAAGTAAAAGTGAATCCCTGTTTCACACCTTACAAATGAATTCAAATGATGTTTTTTGGTCCGGACTTCATTGAACATGAAGTGGCACAATAGTTCTTCCTCCAAATGTAGTGAGGCACATTTAGCAAAGTAAAACATCTTGATATAACAACTTTTTTTGACACCCTGGACACCCAACAGGCTTTGCCAAGCAAACGGGTGGCCTCTTGAAGGAACTTCGTCAAGAACGACACGTACACCGTAGCTGCAGATGCCTCACAGGTTCTCATAACTCGGTGTTTTCTGTTGCAAAATGAAATGTGTGGCTGAGTATCAAAGCTTGTCCCTAGATTGAGAATCTCGGAATCCCATTTTGTGGCTGACTTTCATAATAGCCATCTCTTTGTGGTATACCCCAAAATAGACATAGTATGACACAGTACAGATGACATAGTAATGGTGAGAGTGAGGATTAACCATCACTAGTCGGCTTTGTCCTAAGTGGAGTTCATGGCTGTTGACAGCCCCAGTCGGTTTTCATCTTCAATCCGAGTGACCGGGGAGGTCACTGCTGGGCCAAGATCTGCACCTCACCAAGGGACACCAGTCTGAAGTCTCCAATCTGAGGGGAGAGACACACACTTTGACTTAAACAAAAATGACTTGTTTTCATCCGAATTTCTGTTTATTTGGCTCCCGTGTCTACTAATGAAATCCCCAACTTGACAAAAATTCTTGCTTTGCATCATTTACATTTTGGGTGTCAAACTCTGTAACCCCAACATCCATCCCATTGAGAATGGAAGGTTTAACAACCCAAGCATGGGGATATAACTGGATATTCACCAATAATCCTCATGGGAATCCCAAGGTGTATTCCCTCATGTTACCCATTTTCTACGCTGTACTTGGACAATTTGGTTGGGAAACTCTGATTGTAGCTCCTTGCCCTTCCACTTTTACGGGAATGAACAGAAACTGAGATCAGCACCAACACACTCCGCCTCCGAGCAGTTGCGCTTTGCACCCCCTCTTTTTTGGTCATAAAGAGACTGCTCACTTGGATCAAACGCTCCAACAAAGCGCTTGAGAATGATTGAGAAATCATGTAATATGTAAATAGATGAGAGCTCAAACTGCTGGGAATAATTGGATGAAAGCGGACGGAAAATGAACAAAATTAGGCCGAGAATGAATGGAAACTGAATGGAACATGCTGAAAGATAGAAATGAAACAATATTGCAAGCCGAAGAATTCATGATTCATCCAAGACAAAATCGCACAAAAACTACTTTGTCCCCCAAATTCATTCAGAAAAGTCAAAGTAAACTATGTTTGCTATAACAACTTTTTTTGACACCCTGACACCCAACAGGCTTTGCCAAGCAAACGAGTGGCGTCTTGAAGGAACTTCGTCAAGAACGACACGTACACCGTAGCTGCAGATGCCTCACAGGTTCTCATAACTCGGTGTTTTCTGTTGCAAAATGAAATGTGTGGCTGAGTATCAAAGCTTGTCCCTAGATTGAGAATCTCGGAATCCCATTTTGTGGCTGACTTTCATAATGGCCATCTCTTTGTGGTATACCCCAAAATAGACATAGTATGACACAGTACAGATGACATAGTAATGGGGAGAGTGAGGATTAACCATCACTAGTCGGCTTTGTCCTAAGTGGAGTTCATGGCTGTTGACAGCCCCAGTCGGTTTTCATCTTCAATCCGAGTGACCGGGGAGGTCACTGCTGGGCCAAGATCTGCACCTCACCAAGGGACACCAGTCTGAAGTCTCCAATCTGAGGGGAGAGACACACACACTTTGACTTAATTTTCATTCAATTAGATCCAAATGACTTGTTTTCATCCGAATTTCTGTTTATTTAGCTCCCATGTCTACTAATGAAATCCCCAACTTGATGGTAAAGTCCCAAAAAATTCTTGCTTTGCATCATTTACATTTTGTGTGTCAATCTCTGTAACCCCAACATCCATCCCATTGAGAATGGAAGGTTTACCAACCCAAGCATGGGGATACAACTGGATATTCACCTATAATCCTCATGGGAATCCCAAGGTTTTTTGCCTTGTGCTTCGTCTGTTCAAATCTGTACTTGAGAAATTGGTTAAACGATGTTAAACGGTTAAACTCTGACTTGACTGCAGCTCCTTGCCCTTCCAGTCTTGGGAATAGGGATACAACATGATACAACCATAGCTCCTAACCACTCCCTCCAAACCACTGGATAGTCAAACCATTGGATGGTGATGGCCAGAAAACGGGCGTAAACAGAAACTGAGATCAGCGCGAACACGAACTGACTCCGCCTCGAAGCAGTTACGCTTGGCACACCCAGTGCTTGGTCAACTGCTCACTTGGAAGGAAGTCTCCGCAAAATGAGTTTGAAAAAGGATGAAAATAGTTCCCAATTCATACTTCTTGTTAACGGATAATTAAACGTGGACCGAACATGAATGAAACTGGGAAGATGAATAAAGCTGGGCAGAAAACAAATGAAACTGGTTGGAAAATGTTGGAAGCATGAAATGAAACCAGGTTTCAAACCTTACACTTGATGATTCTTGATGATTCAAGATGATTCATCGAACCTAAAGTGCCACAATAGTTCTTTCTCCAAATGCAGTGAGGCACATTTAGCAAAAAAATATATTGGCATAAGCTGTGTCAAGCAAACGAGTGGCCTCTTGAAAGAACTTTGTCAAGAACGACACATACAGCGCGGCTGCAGATGCCTGACAGGTTCTCATAACTGCGTGTTTCCTGTTGCAAAATGAAATGTGTGGCTGAGTATCAAAGCTTGTCCCTAGATTGAGAATCTCGGAATCCCATTTTGTGGATGACTTTCATAATGGCCATCTCTTTGTGGTACACCCCAAAATAGACACAGTATGAATCAGTATGACACGGTACAAATGACATAGTAATGGGGAGAGTGAGGATTAACCATCACTAGTCGGCTTTGTCCTAAGTGGAGTTCATGGCTGTTGACAGCCCCAGTCGGTTTTCATCTTCAATCCAAGTGACCGGGGAGGTCACTGCTGGGCCAAGATCTGCACCTCATCAAGGGACACCAGTCTGAAGTCTCCAATCTGAGGGGAGAGACACACACACTTTGACTTAATTTTCATTCAATTAGATCCAAATGACTTGTTTTCATCCGAATTTCTGTTTATTTAGCTCCCATGTCTACTAATGAAATCCCCAACTTGATGGTAAAGTCCCAAAAAATTCTTGCTTTGCATCATTTACATTTTGTGTGTCAATCTCTGTAACCCCAACATCCATCCCATTGAGAATGGAAGGTTTACCAACCCAAGCATGGGGATACAACTGGATATTCACCTATAATCCTCATGGGAATCCCAAGGTTTTTAGCCTGGTGCTTCGTCTGTTCAAATCTGTACTTGAGACATTGGTTAAACGATGTTAAACGGTTAAACTCTGACTTGACTGCAGCTCCTTGCCCTTCCAGTCTTGGGAATAGGGATACAACATGATACAACCATAGCTCCTAACACTCCCTACAAACCAGTGGATAGTCAAACCATTGGATGGTGATGGCCAGAAAACGGGCGTAAACAGAAACTGAGATCAGCGCGAACACGAACTGACTCCGCCTCGAAGCAGTTACGCTTGGCACACCCAGTGCTTGGTCAACTGCTCACTTGGAAGGAAGTCTCCGCAAAATGAGTTTGAAAAAGGATGAAAATAGTTCCCAATTCATACTTCTTGTTGACGGACAATTAAACGTGGACCGAACATGAATGAAACTGGGAAGATGAATAAAGCTGGGCAGAAAACAAATGAAACTGGTTGGAAAATGTTGGAAGCATGAAATGAAACCAGGTTTCAAACATGATTCTTGATGATTCAAGATGATTCATCGAACCTAAAGTGCCACAATAGTTCTTTCTCCAAATGCAGTGAGGCACATTTAGCAAAAAAATATATTGGTATAAGCTGTGTCAAGCAAACGAGTGGCCTCTTGAAAGAACTTTGTCAAGAACGACACATCCAGCGCGGCTGCAGATGCCTGACAGGTTCTCATAACTGCGAGTTTCCTGTTGCAAAATGAAATGTGTGGCTGAGTATCAAAGCTTGTCCCTAGATTGAGAATCTCGGAATCCCATTTTGTGGATGACTTTCATAATGGCCATCTCTTTGTGGTATACCCCAAAATAGACACAGTATGAATCAGTATGACACAGTACAGATGACATAGTAATGGGGAGAGTGAGGATTAACCATCACTAGTCGGCTTTGTCCTAAGTGGAGTTCATGGCTGTTGACAGCCCCAGTCGGTTTTCATCTGCAATCCAAGTGACCGGGGAGGTCACTGCTGGGCCAAGATCTGCACCTCATCAAGGGACACCAGTCTGAAGTCTCCAATCTGAGGGGAGAGACACACACACTTTGACTTAATTTTCATTCAATTAGATCCAAATGACTTGTTTTCATCCGAATTTCTGTTTATTTAGCTCCCATGTCTACTAATGAAATCCCCAACTTGATGGTAAAGTCCCAAAAAAATCTTGCTTTGCATCATTTACATTTTGGGTGTCAATCTCTGTAACCCCAACATCCATCCCATTGAGAATGGAAGGTTTACCAACCCAAGCATGGGGATACAACTGGATATTCACCTATAATCCTCATGGGAATCCCAAGGTTTTTTGCCTTGTGCTTCGTCTGTTCAAATCTGTACTTGAGAAATTGGTTAAACGATGTTAAACAGTTAAACTCTGATTGACACTGCAGTTCCTTGCCCTTCCAGTCTTGTGGGGAATAGGGATACAACCATAGCTGCCATAGCTCCTGAACGCTCCCTCCAAACCAGTGGATAGTCAAACCATTGGATGATGGCCAGAAAACGGGCGTAAACAGAAACTGAGATCAGCGCGAACACGAACTGACTCCGCCTCGAAGCAGTTACGCTTGGCACACCCAGTGCTTGATCAACTGCTCACTTGGAAGGAAGTCTCCGCAAAATGAGTTTGAAAAAGGATGAAAATAGTTCCCAATTCATACTTCTTGTTGACGGACAATTAAACGTGGACCGAACATGAATGAAACTGGGAAGATGAATAAAGCTGGGCAGAAAACAAATGAAACTGGTTGGAAAATGTTGGAAGCATGAAATGAAACCAGGTTTCAAACCTTACACTTGATGATTCTTGGCTAGAGGATCAAAAAAAAACAAATAACGATCAAAAAAAACAAAAAATAAGGGATCAAAAACAAAACAAATAAGGATCAAAAAAAATTGTAGTTGTAGTAGAAGTAGTAGAAGTAGTAGTAGTAGTACTAGTACTAGTACTAGTACTAGTACTAGTACTAGTATAGTAGTAGTAGAGTATCAGTATTAAGTGGTAGTGGGTAGTGGTAGTAGTAGTAGTTGTTGTTGTTGTTGTACTAGTAGTAGTCGTAGTTGTAGTAGTAGTAGCATTAGTAGTAGTAGCAGCAAGAATGAAAATATTGATTATATAAAAAATAAACCCAAAAAAACGATGCTTGCGAAAAAAAAAAAAGTAGGTAGCAAGGGAAGCTGATTAAAAAATAAAAGCGGGTGGGGGGGTGCAGGGGGTAGGGCGCAGCGCCTCCCCCCGCAATGCGTACCAAGAAAGAAGCGCACAGGCTCAAGTCTCGATGGATATAAATAAAGACTGAGAAAGAAGAGAGTAGGTAGCAAGGGAAGTCGATTAAAAATAAAAGCGGGTAGGGGGGTGCAGGGGGGAGGGCGCAGCGCCTCCCCCCGCAATGCGTACCAAGAAAGAAGCACACAGGCTCAAGTCTCGATGGATATAAATAAAGATTAAGAAAGAGAAGATGAACCCAAAGAAACGATACCTATGAAAAAAATGAAAGAGAGTAGGTAGCAAGGGAAGTCAATTAAGAAATAAAAGCGGGTGGGGGGGTGCAGGGGGGAGGGCGCAGCGCCTCCCCCCGCAATGCGTACCAAGAAAGAAGTACATAGGCACAAATCTCGATGGATATCAATAAAGATAAAATGAACCCAAATAACCGGTGATGCTTATGAAAAACAAAAAGAATAGTAGGTAGCAAGGGGAACCGATTAAAAAAAAAGCGGGTGGGGGGGTGCAGGGGGGAGGGCGCAGCGCCTCCCCCCGCAATGCGTACCAAGAAAGAAGTACATAGGCACAAGTCGCGATGGATATCAATCAAGATTAAATGAAACCAAATAAACAACGATGATGCTTGTGAAAAAAAAAGAATAGTAGGTAGCAAGGGGAGCCGGCTAAAAAATAAAAGCGGGTGGGGGGGTCAAGAGAAGGAAGCTTTCCTTTCATTTTTCAAGAGAAGGTTACTTCTTTCTTTCTTTCTTTCTTTCTTTCTTTCTTTCTTTCTTTCTTTCTTTCTTTGCCTTGCTTGCTTGCTTGCTTGCTTGCTTGCTTGCTTGCTGCTTCCCCTTGCTTCCTTTTCCTTGCTTCCTTGCTTCCTTCCTTCCGTTCCGTCGTCCGTCCGTCCGTCTCCGTTCCGTCCGTCCTTCCTTCCTTCCTTCTCTTACCCTTCCTCCCTTCCCTTACCCTTCCTTCCTTCTCTTACCCTTCCTTCAGTCCTTCCTTCCTTCCTTCCTTCCTTCCTTCCTTCCTTCCTTCCTTCCTTCCTTCCTTCTCCTCCTTTAGTTTTCAAATTTGTTTTTTTTGATCCCTATATGTTTTTTGTTAATCCTTATTTGATTTTTTTGATTCCTATTGGTTTTTTTTGATCCCTCTCCCATGATTCTTGGTGATTCAAGATGATTCATCGAACCTGAAGTGCCACAATAGTTCTTTCTCCAAATGCAGTGAGGCACATTTAGCAAAAAATTATATTGGTATATATTGGTATATGCTGTGTCAAGCAAACGAGTGGCCTCTTGAAGGAACTTCGTCAAGAACGACACGTACACCGTAGCTGCAGATGCCTCACAGGTTCTCATAACTCGGCGTTTTCTGTTGCAAAATGAAATGTGTGGCTGAGTATCAAAGCTTGTCCCTAGATTGAGAATCTCGGAATCCCATTTTGTGGCTGACTTTCATAATGGCCATCTCTTTGTGGTATACCCCACAATAGACATAGTATGACACAGTACAGTGCCACAGTACAAATGACATAGCAATGGGGAGAGTGAGGATTAATCATCACTAGTCGGCTTTGTCCTAAGTGGAGTTCATGGCTGTTGACAGCCCCAGTCGGTTTTCATCTTCAATCCAAGTGACCGGGGAGGTCACTGCTGGGCCAAGATCTGCACCTCAGCAGGGGACACCAGTCTGAAGTCTCCAAAGTGAGGGGAGAGACACACACACTTTGACTTAATTTTCATTCAATTAGATCCAAATGACTTGTTTTCATCCGAATTTCTGTTTATTTAGCTCCCATGTCTACTAATGAAATCCCCAACTTGAGTCAAAAAAAAATCTTGCTTTGCATCATTTACATTTTGGGTGTCAAACTCTGGAACCCCAACATCCATCCCATTGAGAATGGAAGGTTTACCAACCCAAGCATGGGGATACAACTGGATATTCACCTATAATCCTCATGGGAATCCCAAGGTGTATTCCCTCATGTTACCCATTTTCTAGTCTGTACTTGGATAATTTGGTTGGGAAACTCTGATTGTAGCTCCTTGCCCTTCCACTTTTGCGGGAATGAACAGAAACTGAGATCAGCACCAACACACTCCGCCTCCGAGCAGTTGCGCTTTGCACCCGCTCTTTTTTGGTCATAAAGAGACTGCTCACTTGGATCAAACGCTCCAACAAAGCGCTTGAGAATGATTGAGAAATCATGTAATATGTAAATAGATGAGAGCTCAAACTGCTGAAAAAATTGGATGAAACCGGACGGGAAATGAATGAAATTGGGCCGAGAATGAATGGAAACTGGATGGAACATGCTGAAAGATAGAAATGAAACAATATGTCAAACCGAAGAATTCATGATTCATCCAAGACAAAATCGCACAAAAACTACTTTGTCCCCCAATTCATTCAGCAAAGTCAAAGTAAACTATTTCCCCACCTGCCAGGTGAGGGTTGTTAGATTTTATGTCAGTTGCCTCCTCCTCCTCCTTCTCCTTCTCCTCCTCCTCCTCCTTCTCCTCCTCCTCCTCCGCCTCCTCCTGCCTCGTCCTCCTCTCCTCCTCCTCCTCGTCCTCCTCGTCGTCCTCGTCGTCCTCGTCGTCCTTGCTCAACTGCGACCCGCGATCCACAGTGTTCTCTGCCGGACCTCAATCACGACCATCCACGCCCAGTGTTCCCTGCCGGACCTCAACCACGACCATCCACGCCCAATGTTCCCTGCCGGACCTCAACCACGACCATCCTCGCCCAGTGTTCCCTGCCGGACCTCCACCACGACCATCCACGCCCAGTGTTCCCTGCCGGACCTCAACCGCGAGTATCCACGCCAAGTGTTCCCTGCCGGACCTCATGTAGGAAGATACGGGACAAAGAATGTGCAGAAGAAAGTTAGAAAGAATGTCAGAAAGAATGTCAGAAGATATGCCAGAAGATATGCCAGAAGATATGCCAGATAGAATGCCAGATAATATGCCAGAAGATATGCCAGATAGAATGCCAGATAAAATGCCAGAAGATTTGCCAGATAGAATGCCAGAAAATATGCCAGAAGATATGCCAGATAGATATGTCAGAAGATATGCCAGAAGATATGCCAGAAGATATGCCAGAATATGTCAGAATATATGCCAGAAGATATGTCAGATAGAATGCCAGAAGATATGTCAGAATATATGCCAGAAGATATGCCAGATAGAATGCCAGAAGATTTGCCAGATAGAATGCCAGAAGATATGCCAGAAGATATGCCAGATCATTTGCCAGAAGATATGCCAGATAGAATGTCAAATAGAATGTCAGAAGATATGTCAGATAGAATGCCAGAAGATTTGCCAGTAAGAAAATGTATAAATGTCATGGTGGGGATCACACGAAGTAAAGTAATTTTGCTATGACAACTTTTTTGTGACACCCTGACACCCAACAGGCTTTGCCAAGCACACGAGTGGCCTCTTGAAGGAACTTCGTCAAGAACGACACGTACACCATAGCTGCAGATGCCTCACAGGTTCTCATAACTGCGTGTTTCCTGTTGCAAAATGAAATGTGTGGCTGAGTATCAAAGCTTGTCCCTAGATTGAGAATCTCGGAATCCCATTTTGTGGCTGACTTTCATAATGGCCATCTCTTTGTGGTATACCCCAAAATAGACATAGTATGACACAGTACAGATGACATAGTAATGGGGAGAGTGAGGATTAACCATCACTAGTCGGCTTTGTCCTAAGTGGAGTTCATGGCTGTTGACAGCCCCAGTCGGTTTTCATCTTCAATCCGAGTGACCGGGGAGGTCACTGCTGGGCCAAGATCTGCACCTCAGCAGGGGACACCAGTCTGAAGTCTCCAACCAATCTGAGAGGGGGTAGGACACTCACTTTGACTGGAAAATGACCTGCTCCAATCCAACTAGATCATACTAGATCTGTGATTGATTGATTGATTGATTGATTGATAGATTGTAGCCAAAATTCTGTTGTTTTACCTCCCATATCTATTCATGAACTCCCCAACTTGATGGTAAACTCCTCCCCATCAATTCCGGCTTCACATCATGTAGATTCAGGGTCTCAAACTGTGCAATCCCAACATTATTCCCATCAGGATACAACTCAATACACACCAATCATCTTTACTCTATGGGAATCCCAAGGTGTATTCCCTCATGTTACCCATTTTCTAGTGTGTTCTTGGGTAATTGGGTTTGATTGGGATACAACCATAGCTCCCATAGCTCCTAGTCCTAACCGCTTCCTTCAATCCACTGTCTAGTGATGGCCATAATTTGGAGGTAAATCTTCAGATGGACAAGACCTGAGATCAACGCCTCTAAACTCCGCCTCAGAGCAGTTCCGCGCACTTGGCACCCCTCTTTTTCGCCACCAAGAGATGCATTTCACTTAGGAATGATCCAAATTAGGGGGTGAGAATGGACTGCTTGAAAATTGGTAAAATTGAACGGAACACAAATGAAATTTGGCAGAAAATGAGTGAATGAAACAGGATGGAAAAGGCTGAAAAGATGAAATTAAACACTGTGTCAACCAAACAATTGATGGTTCTTCGTCATTCAAGTTGATTCATCGAACATACAGTGGCACGACAGTTCTTGCTCCAAATTCAGCGAGGCACAATCAGCAAAATAAGCTATGTTCGATATATAAAGACTCGTTTCGACACACTGACACCCAACAGGCTTTGCCAAGCACACGAGTGGCCTCTTGAAGGAACTTCGTCAAGAACGACACATACAGCTCGGCTGCAGATGCCTCATAGGTTCTCATAACTGTGTGTTTCCTGTTGCAAAATGAAAAGTGTGGCAGAATATCAAAGCTTCTCTGTAGTTTGAGCATTTCAAAATCTCATGTTGTGGCTGACTTTCATAATGGCCATCTCCTTGTGGTATACCCCTAAAATGGGCATAGTATGACATGGTATGACACGATATTACATAATACATAGTAATAGGATCAACCATCAATAGTGAGGTTAACTTCAAATATAATGTAGAGTTTATGGCTGTTGACAGCCCCAGTCAGTTTTCATCTTCAATCCGAGTGACCGGGGAGGTCACTGCTGGGCCAAGATCTGCACCTCAGCAGGGGACACCAGTCTGCTGTCTCTAACCCATCTGAGAGGGGGTAGGACACTCACTTTGACTGGAAAATGACCTGCTCCAATCCAACTAGATCTGTGATTGATTGATCATAGCCAAATCTGTTGTTTTAGCTCTCCATATCTCTTGATGAAACCCCAAACTTCATGGTAAACTCCCCACAAAATTATGGAAATCCCAAAGTTTATTGTTTCATGGCTCTCATTTTCTCAGGTTTCTAGTCTGTGCCGGGGTAATTGCATAGCTCAGAACCGCTCTCTCTCACCACGGGATAGTGATGGCCATTTTCAGATGAGGACCTGAGGTCAGCGCCTCCAAACTCCACCTCGCGTTGGTTGATGCTGTTGGCTTGGAAATGCTCCCAAATAAGAGTTGAGAGTTAAGAATGATTGAAAAAGCTTTGAAAATGAATGAAACTGAGCGGAAAAGCAACGAAAATGCGCAGGAAATGAATGAAACTAGATGAAAAGTGCTAAAATAATATAATAATCCAAAGCAGACAGACTGTGATGATTAATCGAACATAAAGTTGCACAATAGTTCTTCCTCCAAATGCAGTGATGCACATGCAGCACAGTAGACTTTTTTGATATAACAGGTTGCTGCGTGCATATCTATGTAAATCCACATTATAATATTATATATATATGTATAGTATACATACTAATCTTGTATATATAACTATATATATATACCTGGATAATCCTGGATATAGATATTGTATTCTTTGAAGTATTTTCATTCTATACGAGGCCCCCTCAGAACATCTGAAGCCCTGCAATCAATGGTTTCAAGGTCACGACGTTTTCTGGCTTTTCGGCAACCGTGGCAACGTTGCTTGTACGCAAGTCTTGTGTTCGTGCACACATGCCTCTCGCATAACAACTAGGCCCCAACTACGCACCAAACACTCCTGGGCTCTGGGTCGACTTTCGCAACTTCGAACTTCGCGTACAAGTTCTGGCAGCCCGGTCAAACATTCACTGGTACAGAAGGATAAACAACATTGATGAAGCAGTGACAAGATCTGAACAAGAAACGTATCTGACGTCCAGAGTCAAGATTATGTTGAGATGTCGAGTGTATCCGGCACTTCATACTTTCAATGCCTCCAGATGCTTGGGACCAAGAGCACAGAAGTGCTGCTCGTAGTATGGCCTAGCAGATTGTTTGCCAAAACAAATCTCGTCAGCTTGTGCTTGGCAGCATGGCCTGAAGGGCACCATTTCTGCTGGTCTCGGCAGAGGTTTTGGGGTTGGCTCTTCCACCTCAAACTTGCCGAGTCTAAACACAACGTTTCAGCTTCGGACCTGCTTCACTAATGTGTCAAGGGCATCTGAATCTATATAAGATCGGGTTTGCCGGATTTCCTTCCTTTAGACTTGAATAGTATATGCTCTACGTTCATCTGCATGTAACCAATCATGCCCATTCTCGTCTTTTGTCTGTTGTTGGATATATCTGAAGTATGCTGCCAACTCTTCAATCGCTGGCATTGTTCTAAAGAAACCGCAGCTTTTGGTTTTGTGGCAACTGCCTTATCGAGGAAGCAGTTGCTTGTACGCAAGTCTTGTGTTCGTGCACACATGCCTCTCGCATAACAACTAGGCCCCAACTAGGCACCAAACACTCCTGGGCTCTGGGTCGACTTTCGCAACTTCAAACTTCGCGTACAAGTTCTGGCAGCCCGGTCAAACATTCACTGGTACAGAAGGATAAACAACATTGATGAAGCAGTGACAAGATCTGAACAAGAAACGTATCTGACGTCCAGAGTCAAGATTATGTTGAGATATGTCGAGTGTATCCGGCACTTCATACTTTCAATGCCTCCAGATGCTTGGGACCAAGAGCACAGAAGTGCTGCTCGTAGTATGGCCTAGCAGATTGTTTGCCAAAACAAATCTCGTCAGCTTGTGCTTGGCAGCATGGCCTGAAGGGCACCATTTCTGCTGGTCTCGGCAGAGGTTTTGGGGTTGGCTCTTCCACCTCAAACATGCGGAGTCTAAACACAATGTTTCAGCTTCGGACCTGCTTCACTAATGTGTCAAGGGCATCTGAATCTATATAAGATCGGGTTTGCCGGATTTCCTTCCTTTAGACTTGAATAGTATATGCTCTACGTTCATCTGCATGTAACCAATCATGCCCATTCTCGTCTTTTGTCTGTTGTTGGATATATCTGAAGTATGCTGCCAACTCTTCAATCGCTGGCATTGTTCTAAAAAAACCGCAGCTTTTGGTTTTGTGGCAACTGCCTTATCGAGGAAGCAGTTGCTTGTACGCAAGTCTTGTGTTCGTGCACACATGCCTCTCGCATAACAACTAGGCCCCAACTAGGCACCAAACACTCCTGGGCTCTGGGTCGACTTTCGCAACTTCGAACTTCGCGTACAAGTTCTGGCAGCCCGGTCAAACATTCACTGGTACAGAAGGATAAACAACATTGATGAAGCAGTGACAAGATCTGAACAAGAAACGTATCTGACGTCCAGAGTCAAGATTATGTTGAGATATGTCGAGTGTATCCGGCACTTCATACTTTCAATGCCTCCAGATGCTTGGGACCAAGAGCACAGAAGTGCTGCTCGTAGTATGGCCTAGCAGATTGTTTGCCAAAACAAATCTCGTCAGCTTGTGCTTGGCAGCATGGCCTGAAGGGCACCATTTCTGCTGGTCTCGGCAGAGGTTTTGGGGTTGGCTCTTCCACCTCAAACATGCGGAGTCTAAACACAATGTTTCAGCTTCGGACCTGCTTCACTAATGTGTCAAGGGCATCTGAATCTATATAAGATCGGGTTTGCCGGATTTCCTTCCTTTAGACTTGAATAGTATATGCTCTACGTTCATCTGTAACCAATCATGCCCATTCTTGTCTTTTGTCTGTTGTTGGATATATCTGAAGTATGCTGCCAACTCTTCAATCGCTGGCATTGTTCTAAAGAAACCGCAGCTTTTGGTTTTGTGGCAACTGCCTTATCGAGGAAGCAGTTGCTTGTACGCAAGTCTTGTGTTCGTGCACACATGCCTCTCGCATAACAACTAGGCCCCAACTAGGCACCAAACACTCCTGGGCTCTGGGTCGACTTTCGCAACTTCGAACTTCGCGTACAAGTTCTGGCAGCCCGGTCAAACATTCACTGGTACAGAAGGATAAACAACATTGATGAAGCAGTGACAAGATCTGAACAAGAAACGTATCTGACGTCCAGAGTCAAGATTATGTTGAGATATGTCGAGTGTATCCGGCACTTCATACTTTCAATGCCTCCAGATGCTTGGGACCAAGAGCACAGAAGTGCTGCTCGTAGTATGGCCTAGCAGATTGTTTGCCAAAACAAATCTCGTCAGCTTGTGCTTGGCAGCATGGCCTGAAGGGCACCATTTCTGCTGGTCTCGGCAGAGGTTTTGGGGTTGGCTCTTCCACCTCAAACATGCGGAGTCTAAACACAACGTTTCAGCTTCGGACCTGCTTCACTAATGTGTCAAGGGCATCTGAATCTATATAAGATCGGGTTTGCCGGATTTCCTTCCTTTAGACTTGAATAGTATATGCTCTACGTTCATCTGTAACCAATCATGCCCATTCTTGTCTTTTGTCTGTTGTTGGATATATCTGAAGTATGCTGCCAACTCTTCAATCGCTGGCATTGTTCTAAAGAAACCGCAGCTTTGGGTTTTGTGGCAACTGCCTTATCGAGGAAGCAGTTGCTTGTACGCAAGTCTTGTGTTCGTGCACACATGCCTCTCGCATAACAACTAGGCCCCAACTAGGCACCAAACACTCCTGGGCTCTGGGTCGACTTTCGCAACTTCGAACTTCGCATACAAGTTTTGGCAGCCCGGTCAAACATTCACTGGTACAAAAGGATAAACAACATTGATGAAGCAGTGACAAGATCTGAACAAGAAACGTATCTGACGTCCAGAGTCGAGATTATGTTGAGATATGTCGAGTGTATCCGGCACTTCAGACTTTCAATGCCTGCAGATGCTTGGGACCAAGAGCACAGAAGTGCTGCTCGTAGTATGGCCTAGCAGATTGTTTGCCAAAACAAATCTCGTCAGCTTGTGCTTGGCAGCATGGCCTGAAGGGCACCATTTCTGCTGGTCTCGGCAGAGGAGGCTCCGTTTTTTCTTTCTCCGCCTCGGATGTAAAGATCTAAGATTTCGATCCGGTCGCACGCTGAGTTTTTGGTGTTGCCTCCAATCTGCACAAACTTAAAAGCACAACAAACAAGAATCAGAGCTTTTCTTTCTGCAGGTGTACCTAATCTAAAACATTCTAAAACCACATAGAAACACTACTATAATAAAATTTGAATATTAAAAAAAAAAACGGAGCAACAAATAGCAGCACTATCAGCTCCAGCCAACCCCACCTGTTCCAACGCCGCCTGCTCTGCAATTTCCTGGATCCGCCTGACAAGCGCTTCCACGGAGATATCGAGAAGGGACAGGAAACCATGGGTCTTTCATGTGTTTTCTTGATTGTTTGATTTTTTTGATGTTTTTGGTGTTTTTCTTACCATCTAAGGATAGCATCCAAGTCTAAGGTACGGATTCTATAGATGTTGGAAAGGCGATCGATCCATTCATTGTGTGGATCGATTTGGTGGCCAATTTTTTGGATATACCCAGACAATCAAATATGTGTCCAACTTAGCATACAGTAGCTTGTTATGCCTGTATACATAAACTGGAGATTAACCGAAACGAATGCCACTCAAGGTCAAAAAAGAACCGATCTCGCCTTCCCATTCTGCCCAACATTAGGATACATTAGGACTATTCAAAGACTTCATGAAGTCTCTGGAAAGCAGATCGTGTGCATCACAACTGTTGAATGATTTTTGGCCAAGCCCCAGCCCAAGGCCTCTCGAGTCTCATCCTGACGATAGTTCCTCTGACGACCTTCTGAATGCACACAGCAGCATTGTACCTGCACTGCCAAAAAGATCAAAAACACGGAAGTGAAGCCATGAAAATGATCAAAAACTGAGGATGCCGGCAAAAATGTGGCATACATATCTTTGTGAATACATATAAATATGTATATATATATATATGACGTCTGAAATTTCATAATACACATGTTATGTGCACGTATGCCTTTCTTCATAGCCAGCTAAAGCCGCTGGGGCCCGAGGCTGGACAAAGGCTCGCCGAGCGGCATAAATCACCTCGGTTCGGCCCAAAACTGACGGACTGGCTTTGAAAAGGCCCTCAGAAAAACGAGGGATATAATTATGTGTATATATATATATATATGAAAATGTATATATAATTATATATATATATGTATATGTATGTGTATATATATATACATATGTATGTATATATATATATACACACAAATATTGGGTAGGGTAACCCCCGAACTAATCATCAACAGGAGTGTCTTGCAGCGACTGCTCAAAATGTCTCCCAGCCAGGTGCACTGTTCTTTTTCAAACCACAATCTGTCATCCTCTATTTATGACGTGTGAGGAGTGGTTATTTAACTACACAGCCACCAAAAAAAAAGTTCATGTTCAGACCTGCAAAACTCGAAAATGTAAAGACCTGTAGAGAAGACTTTGAAGACACGAACTACCAATGAAGCATACCATCTGCGAGTAACATAACACCTACCCCGCTTGGGATTCTGCTTTAAAAGCTGCCTTTCGCTTGCCATCGAGAATGCCTGCGATCGGAAAAATAATTAATGGTACCACCTGTACCAGTGCTGTACCAAATTGGGTGATTTCACCAACCTGAAACAGACCCAAATTGCGATAAGTTCACCGATGTGTGGTCTGTATTTTGTGTAGCGAAAGAATGCCAGAGGTATATACTGTACATGCATAGAACAAATATATATATATATATATATTTAAATAATATGATATGTACATATTCTTACGCAGACAACAAAACACCCGCCTTCTTCAGCTGGAGACTCCTGGCCATCAGTGTGGAGAACCAAACAGCAGCAACATATGGATAAATATGGTCATGCCATCTGGTACTCCAACGATTAGAACGCTACAACACATTATAAATACCTAGACCTAAAAAAACGATCAGATCCTTTGAGCACCAACAACAATGCCTTTAAAAATTAAAGCGGTTCCCAACAACATCGTCTGTCTGATCTTTGATCCATACCAGGACCTTGCAGGATCGCTTGAAAAAAAACTCCTTTCTGAGGTGCCGCCATCCCCGGAATGACCAGGGAATCATCATCCCAAAAGTGAAAGGAACTTGTATATATTTCTATATATACAAATATACAATATACACGTATATCAACTTAAATTAAATCAACTTAAATTAACTCAACTTTCATTTTTGATTACAGTACCTTATATCATGCACAATCTGCCATCATCTACTGATCTACGTATCATCACTGCTAGGGGATCCAGATGGTCGAGTCTCATCATCGGCGACCTGGCTCCACCCTCCAACTTTCAGCGCCATCCAAAACATCAGTGTACTTTGCCACTGTCGCCAACAATTGCTACATGTTGGAGGGAAAATGGCACTGCCAGTTGTGGAATTTCCACAAAATGACAAAAATTATCACTGAGAATGGCTTTCACGGTTTGCCAACCATGTTGGATGAAAGGTGTTCAAAATGCGTCCAGAAGGTCTTCAAAAGGCGTTCAGAATGTGTTCAAGAGTTGTGCAAAAATGTGTAAAAGGGGTTCAACATGGTTCAACTTGCGCTCAAAACCGTTCAGCAATCCCCAGTGGAAATTTCCACTTCGGGACAGTACCAGGTACTAAAATCGACCATCTTGGCAACACTTCTTTCATTGGTTGCCCCACTGTTCACATCTTCCGGATAATGCCAGAAAAGAACCAGCATATCACCTTTCTATGGGTCAAAATTGAGGTTGTACCCCAAAAGTTGGATGAAACACCAAACACTCCATGGATCTCCATGGGTTGATCTTCAATTTTGACCCAAACCTCAAGCTATGATCCTCAGCATCTTCGGATGCTTAATCTCCTCCAACCACTGACCAACGATGGCCAAAATCTGCTGGTGTACCTGTCGAACCTCTGCGGTCTCCTTCCCTCCATGGGACAACTCGCTATGGTGCGCACCATTGGGCAAGTTAATGGCGATCAAGCCTTTCCTGGGACATCAATTGGAGCTTGACAACCCAACTTCGATGGACCAAACAGGTTTCACATATTTTCACATCATATATATTAATATAATTATATATAATTATATATATATAACATTATCCAACCTTAAATGGGGATGTACACCCACATCATCTATCCAACCTTAAATGGGGATGTACATGATGTACACCAATGGGTACAATCTACAAAGAATTCTGCGTCCAAATTTTGGTTTCTCCCGCCATCTGCAGACGTCTTTTGGAGCTGGAAAAGGTGCCTTGGCCTGAGCTTGGTACGGGTCATCGCTAGCTGCGTCGCAGAACAAGTCTTTGGGTCCTCTGTTGACACCCAAATTGATGATAATTTATGAAGATCAACTAAGATCAACCACTCCAATTTTCCAATTCCAAGTCTCTCTTTGGAAAGATCCTGCAGGATGCCGCCCACGGACCAACCATCGTTCAAGCCATTCACAAACAAAATCCGCGAGGTGGAACTCACCAGAGTTGCCTCATCAAAGCCCCAGAGATCCACCAGACTTTTCGGCTGCGGACGCACTGCGAAGCGCTTCATGCAGTGCTCCTGGCTTCTGGGGAGCTTCCCATAAGAGAGTCCATCATCATCATCATCATCATCATCATCATCATCATCATCATCGTGAAAAACATCCAATGGATATATATAAATATATATATGCATATATATATATATACATGCATATATATATATACATGCATATATATATATATGTGTGTGTGTATGTGTGTATGTGTATACGTATATTTATATTAATTATACATGTATGGACTGTAAACCATATATGTACAGTGTATTGTATCATTATAAATCATATTTATATAATTACAAAACATACCGTATATTAAGTATATAATATAGATGTGTGTGTGTGTGACTGTTTCACCATGAACCACCGAGCAGTTCACTCCTTCAGCCATTCCATGGTCCATGGATGCGACGGAAACATCTGCTCTTCGCTTCCGAAACCAATGTGTTCCACCTCAAAGCTACAGGTTTGGAAGTCCCACCTGAGCGAGTCACGACGAGACGTTTTGGATGTTTTCGGAAATATGTTGCGGGGCAGGTGACTCGTATACCATTAATGATCATCTACATTCATTTACCAATAAAGTTTTTTTTTAATGGGGGAAGCCTCTATTAATCAAGCAGTGGGAAAAGGACGTCTATGGTTCCAATCACTGCGAGGTACAGTATGGCTTCGTGCTGTTGGAATCTAAACCATTCAACTTGGAATTTAAGATCATTAAGATCATGTGGATTTTGCCATAAATGGTTGACCACCAAAAATTGGGAAACAAGAAAATATGGGGATTGAAGAGGTTGTATTAGTTTGCCAAAAGAGTGGCCGGTATGCCGCAACGAATTGCCGCGTAGTGCCATTTTTTGGGGAACATGATGATTAACCACTGGATCTGGTACCCTCTTCACACCTTCAGTAGACTGGAGCAACCATGCCAAAGATCGTATCTAGCACCCCCCCAAAAGATAAACGCTGGAAATAAACGTTGGAAAGCTGAAAATTCAGGACAAATCACATCATCTATTGTATACATCTGTATACCATCCTGGATTCGTTTTTTTGGGGCATCTTTTTGGGTCCCATGTGGTAAACCCAAGCCACATCTCTCCGTCACGGCCGTAGCCGCAGCCAGACCAGTCTCCACATCTGGCAGTGGCCGACTCGCCGGCTGGGAGGTGTGCTGAGACGTTGAAACCTGGGCAACACAGCACACCCAGATGCCAGGAAAAAATGTGGAATATGTGTTGGAAATCCAGGAAATCATGGAAAATCATGGAAAAAAACATGAAACAATAATGAGAAGAATGGAAAAATAGTGGAAAATATGAGAAATTGTGGGAAATGTGAAAACTGAGATGAGAATCCGATGAGTCAAGTAAAGCACTGGAGATAGTTGGAGATAGTTGGGTCAAATCCCCCAAGTCACCTGGAATCGCATGGAAGTGTGGATTTACTTCAAGAACCCTTTCGATGGAAGCTGCGGTTCGGAAAGTGAGTTCGGGTGTATGTTCAGCCACGACAGGGGGCCCAGCAATAGTGGTCATGTTGCCAATTGCGGAAAGACTTTCCTAGCTACAGACAAGGGCATTCTATCATCCAAATATCAGGCTGTGATAGGCTGTGAACATCTAAATCCCTTCCTTTCCAACCGCCAAACGGGTCACCCGGTCACCCAAACCGGGCATCCAGACAGGTGCTGCGACTCAGAGGTTGATTCATAAAGCCCAGGTGAGCTCGGCCGCTCTGCAGGCCAGTGTGTTGCGAACTCACAGGGGGCATGGTGCGCAACCCCGGAATTGGAAGTGATAGAATAATACTACCTCCTACTACTACTACTACTACAACTACTACAACTACTACAATTACTACAACTACTACAACTACTACAACTACTACAACTACTACAGCTACTACAACTACTACAACTACTACAACTACTACAACTACTACAACTACTACAACTACACTACTACAACTACTACAACTACTACAACTACTACAACTACTACAACTACTACAACTACAACTACTACAACCACAACCACACCGACAACGATAATAATAACATTAATAACAATAATCAAAAAATAATCATCACCATATTAACAAGAATAATAGCAATAAGAATAATAATTATAATAACAAGAATAATAGTAATAATAAAGCCATCAATAAATATAGTGTGTAATATTATACATGTATATCTGATGATGTATGTGGTATTATCATATACTGTAAACTGTAAATGTATATCTGACTATATATGTGGGATTATGTGGGAATACTACATCAGCGGGTGAACGAACCATGCTTATCCTTGGGCTGCCCTTTTGTGCGGGTTGGGCCAACCCACATGTTCGCATTCAAAACAACTCAGTGTCCTATATATATATTATTATACATATATATATATATATTGGCCTCAAACCTCTTTGGCCCCCTTTTTTAGGCCAGTGGCTCCCTTGCAACTTCTCCGTTTTTTCGGCCATGCCTCGTCTCTTGTAGGAACAAGTCGCGGAAGGCCTCCAGTTCCCTGTGGCCCGCAGCTGCGATGAAGCTGCCACAAGTTCGACGAAGGCCTCCAGCGAAATTTTGCCGATTGGTCAACCCTTTGGCCTTTGGGGGTACCGGTAGCAGGAACAATACAATACCAGATCTCCCAGGGATGGTCCCAAAAGGGACCCTGGATGAGATTATGATATATTATGTAGAGCCAATGTTTGATCGATCTTTGTTCACATCGCTAACTCTTGGGTGCGGACTATGAAAGATTCCGAATTACTGGTCGAATAGTGGGATCTCAGCCATTCGCAGTGATGACTCCTACTAGAAAGGTGGCATATAAATAGTGGTACACCCACAAGAAACCACCATGTTCTTCAAAAGATGCTTGATGTTTTCGTCCGTTCACTGATTCTGGCTCACACCAGGGTCCCGCACCTGTGTTGCTGTTGGGTGGATAGTTGGCCATGTTGAGGTTCGCAAAGATCTGCTCAGCCAGGAATAAGAGATTGTCTGCCAGGTCGGCCGGCTGCGACACTGGCTCGCAAACCGAAAACTGCTGGGCGATCTGGCTGCCTCAAAGATTGGCCAATATAAAACAAAGAACAAAAGATCGAAATTGGCCATGTGTGGTACTAAACTTACTAAAACATCCATTCTTGATCTTTCTTGGGAGTTCAGAATTTCGAACCATGGCCATCTGTGCCACATGCCCATCCATAATCCTCATCATCATGCACATCATCCCCATGTTGGTTAAAAAAAGGCCATGTTTGATTATTTAAATCATTCTAAATCCAATTGTTAAGTTGGATGTTGTTGACTTTACTACCAATCTTATATCGGTGAAATCCCATTAAGTCCCCATCCTTTACTGGTTACACCCCCAATTCTGTTTGTTAAACCGTTAAACCCATTAAATCCCAGTTTCTGTGCGTCAAAACCCATTTGCTCCGCAAAACCAACCATAATCATGGAAAATGTGTTGCCAGTTGAAATCCCATAAACCACCAATTTGCCTATTTACAGTACATCCATTTACCATCAATGAAACCCCCAATTTGCCACAATCCGGCTGCTGTTGGCTGTTTGAAAGAAGTCCATCATCTTCTGAAACGCCTGCAGCACCGCAGCTGCACAGCCCTTCATGGACTTCTCGGCCGACTCGGTGACCTTGGCGTAGTAGGCGTACTGGCCCACCTGCCAGGCTGAAAAAATTGCCAATGTCCAAGGAAAGCATCGAAGAGCACCTTCCGCACTCCAATCTTGAGGATTCTGTGTTAGTTTTCAAGAAGATATCTCTACCACCAAACGATTGTAACCACGGAACAGGTGATATCCACTTGACGGAGTAGTTGGGGGTAAAAAACGATTCCTCCGGTAAATATGACTTTGGGACATTAACCACTCTCTCACCACCAAAACCTGATGTCTAAACCCTCCCAAAATCTTCGGAAAAATGGAACATACAGTAACATACAGCGACTTGCACCTCCTGAGAATAAAATTTCAGAGGAGCCGAGGAGGCATAGGCCATATCCACCACTGCTGGATATCTGATTCTCATCATCGCAGCCAGGAAACCCGGGTAGGAGCCTCCAATCACAAGGACGGGGCAATAGCCTCTGGTGCCCGTTACTGTGCAATTCCGCGCCAGCTGAGTGCTGCGGATCAGCTCTGCCGCGTCGGCCAGCGCCTCCTGCGAAGTCATCGCCTTGGGTTCCAGTCCAAGACTCAAGATGCGGGAAATGGACGAAATGGATATAATATATTTATAATGGATCGTATAAATAATATAGGATTAGATTATACACACCACTACACACCTATATGATCCTGTATGTGTGGTTTTTTAGTTGTACCTAAATATGTGTATAAATATACATACAGTTAAAAACATAATATATATATATAGTCTATATATATATATAGTCTATATATATATAGTGGTAAAGAGTTTGCTGACTACAAGTACCTGGAAAACCGCATATGCAGAGCGAAAATTCATTGATTTTTCCTCCATCCTACGCCCCTGCCCCCGTAGGAGCATTTCTTCATCAGGGTTTATCTCATACCCAAAAAAATGAAAGATGAAATCACGAGCCAAAAGCAAACTAAAATAACTATCAAAAACCAATGTTTTTTTTAATGGTCCAAATTTTGAGCCATCTCCATCTTCCAAACTCCAAGTGGCCCCTTTCAGGTGCTCTGCCTCATAGGAGGCCGGGCCATAGGGCAGGGACTCGCCATAGAAGCGGTGCTCTGGCTCCAGTACGAGGCCGCCAAACTGCCGCGCCAGGACCTCGCAGACCCAGGGATAGAAGATGCCCGTCTCCGGGCTGATGCCCCCCTCGCCTCAGGGCCGGTCCCAACTTCTGGGGGTCGCCAGGGCAGAGACAGCTGCCACGGATGGCATTTGGCCCGAAATACCTAGATAAATGGACAAACATCACGGAAAAAATGGTGGGAAAATGCTGTTCTTGGCCGCATACATTTGTTGAAGCCCTCACCTCCCATGATCACAAAGATCGGAGAGCCGGGGCCGGCCCAGTGCTTGTCGTCCATGTAATATCTCTGCAGATACGTGGCATTCGAAGCAGAAAAATGACTGACCTTCTGTTGAAACCACAGGGCTTTCGAAGGCACTGTGAGAGAAACAGCTGGCAGTGCCCAGCAGGCACCCAGCAAAAGATGCAGCTTAAAGAAAGCCATGTGTAGCAAAACAAGTGGCCCTTTGATAGGGCACAGCTGCGGGACTTTTGGTATCAGACTCTATGGAAAAATGTTTGTAAGTCGATTGGATTAAACATCGAAAAAGACTTGTGGCCACAATCCATGTAGTGTAGTAGTGTACCTAGAAATCCCTTGTATTTCAATCTCTTTGTACCAAACATCCTAAACCAGCCGCTGTTGAAACAGGATGGAAAATCATATGTTCGGCTGCCATGCCATCGTCCTAGTATCCCCGAGATCATTGCCCGAAAGACATCTAAACACTTTGCTCTATATGTTGCGTATGTCATGTGCATATGATGTGCATATGATGTGCATATGATGTGCATATGATGTGCATGTGTGTGTGTACGTATTATGATGTGTATGGATGCAGGCATAGTAGGTTGCCCCATCCTGGTGTGATTCTACCCGCCCAGCTGCATCCCCCGGTGTCTCATTGGGTGTCCTCCAAAGCTCTTTGGCGTCGCATCTCCCGAGCAAGTTCCTCCCCGTGGCCGAAAATCCTGGGACCTGGAGATACGACCTGAAAATTGGTGGCCAATTGGATGTTCATTGGATTGGTTTAAGGGAAAATCTACAGGAAACCATGGTTTTTACCATCAAATATAGGGCTTTCATGTAAATTTTCCCATCATTCGCCAAAAAAGACGTATGGCACAACCCAAGCCACTGAGAAAGCCCCTGTCAAAAACTCCCAAGAGGAGCCATCCTATTTTTCTATAGCAATGGCCTCGAAGGTCCACTGGCGCACCAAGTAGCCACGGATTCGGGCCTGGAAACTTCGAACTGGGAGGTATCATATGGCTATGAATCAAAACCCTGGTACCCGGATGGTACCCTAAGTTGGTTTATGGATGTTTATTCCCCCAAAACATGGTAATACTATAGGTTCTGACCCATCCCCATATTGTCATAGCTGGCCGACAGTTTGAGGAACCATTTTGTTGTCAGGATCTGCAGACTTCAACGTCGCCATCTGGAATGGCTCGCCAAAACATCACAACTATCTGGATGTGTGAGACAAAGGGTATACCCTTTGTAGAACCCCCCAAAATGACAATTGAATGGGGAAAATGATATTAACCAGTGGATAAATGGATGGAAAAATGGTGGTGTTTTTCCGTTTTCAGAGAACCCCATCTGTTCCCAAAGCTGTGCCTGGATCTTTGTCGCAGCCTGGTGTTTGTTGTAGTCCGTGGGGGTTGGAAGGCCCTTCTCGCGCCTTTTCTCCAGCCTGCCATCAAGGTCTTCATCTAGGTGCCAAGGCTGGAAAGAAAATGTGCCTATGGCGGCTGATCAAAATGATCAAAGTAGAACACCCTCAACTTGGATTGCCATCCCATAATTTCATCTACTGCTTCACTTCTTGAAGATCTGGGCCGTCTCAGCTTGGCACAGTACAACGCAACTAGAAACTGCTCCACGTCCAAGTGACCCAAAAAAAAACGGCTTGCTGATGTGTAAACCCCTCTGAACATGCGATGAAAAATGCCCCACTTGGTGTTTCCACAGGGTGGTGAGTTCGGGTCACACCGTGTGACGCCTGTGGCGAAAGACAGTGATGGCTCTCATCCGTTCCGGCCTTGGGATGCAACTTGTGTTACATTCTTTTTATGATTCTTATGTGGATCAGTGTTACAAGATGTTACAAGTACCATTGTTGCGGTTGCTATTCGTTGTTACTAAATCATTGTCATGTTCGTCATTGTCAGTATGTGTATATATGTTTGTCAGTATGTGTAATATGTATGATACCCTGATTCTATGATAGTCTATGTGTGTGTGTATTATATACTGAATTATTAATGTCCTATGTACAGTGTATAAGCCAAAGACATGTGTTTGATGTCAAGCCGTCCTAAACATGGTGATGAGCTGGGATGAGCTTCACATGCTTCACAGGTATAGACTCGCTAAGAATGTGAAGTCAAAGGAATGATGTGCCTTCCCTGGTTGTCTCTCCCTCTAAACTCACTGTTGGGCAGATTTGCATGCAAGCAAATGTATTTGGGGGTGGGTCAAAACCTAAGATTTCCCGGATCTGGGGCGGCATAGGAAAGATGATGAAAGTCCATTTGTCAGCATTTTGTCGTGATGTTCGCTAGGATGGCATGCTTTCCACCAAACTCTTTGGCCAAGTTCGCAACTCGAGAGCACTCACACCACCATGCAGTTGCAACCTGCAGATGGTTTAGCAGAGCTGAACAGTTCCAAGTGTCTCACTCCAACCAGTTCAACCGGGGAATCAACATTGCCACCTACCTACGACCTTTGGATAGTTGATGATAGTTGTAGAATACGGACGTTTTCACCTAAACCCATGGAGGGGTGCCACAAGCCATAGGCCTCTCATGGCCATTTCTATGTGTGTCCCCACCTTCGGTGATGGAATTCGGCAGCCGCAACCACCTCCGGCCTCGGAGCACAGATGAATCATGATTAATCATGATATATCATGATATATATATGTGTGTGTGTGTAATTTGTGTATATATATATATATAATTTGTATATATATATATATATATACGTATTTATATACAAATTTTATATATATATATATATATGTCTATATGTTGATATTGATATATTGATATTGATATATTGATATATCATAAATAAATAAATAGATAAATAAATAGCACAAGCCATGAATGCAGAGAGGATCGTCTGCACTGTCCAGTTAAACAGTTCAAGGATATCCCCACCAACCGCTCGGATCAGTAGTTAAAGCATGCCACCACCATTCCGATCTGGCTGGTTACCACTACATACAGTAACAACTAATAACATATTTTATTATTCCATAAATATCTGATAAACACTAATAAACACTATAGTAACAGTAATAACACTATAGTAACACTAATAAATCCTTGTTGGCACCAAAAAAATAGCTCCCACAACCCCCTGAGGTCCAATCGGAGCACCCGGCCTCGATTCTGGGTGGACTTTTGGATGCTGAAAATGCAAGTTTCGCTTCAGGAGGATCCCCAAATCACCATGGGATTCAATGCCAGAACGGTCTACTTTTGGATGATTTGGGGTACCCCCATGTCCGACATGTCCAGGACTCCGACGGCACCGGAACCTCTGTAGGCCTGGGACGTAACCGCTGGGTTCTGTGGCAGCAACACCACCTTTTAACAGCCATGAAATACCATGAAACCATAGAAATCATGAAATATACTGACATATCATGAAATATACTGACATATCATGAAATATCATGAAATATCATGAAATATCATGAAATATCCCTGCTTTTTGGATATTCTCGGACCCCCGCAATTCCAGTTGACATGACCCAACATGATTCTGAGGGTAACTGAACCTCAACGAGTCGAGTTCGAAACTGGTGAGTTTTTGCGGGGACCATGGCTAACCCTATAAGGCTTGCGACTACGAGGGTTATGAAAACCAGTTATGATTCGTGGCATCCTCCAAGTGGTGCCAAAGTATTCTGAAGACTGCAATTCTTGCAGCACCTTTTCACAAACGCAAGAGCAGCTCACAGAGTTTGGCAAAGTTCATGCTCTGGTTGGCAGTTCCACCCCAACTGAAACTGTGTTTGTGGGTCTGTGGGAGTCCTCCCAAAATTCAATAATTATTCAGAAACCGCCATGCAAGGGGAGCAGTTGATGAATGTCATCCATCAACAACTGGATTGAGACACAAGTATCCTTGAAGCCACTGCCATCATCACGCTTTTCACATCTTGTCGCTGTTGTCTCTCATCCCAGCCCGGGTTGACCACGCTTCTTGGGACGGTCACCCTCAACTCCCTGGTAGGGGCACCAATCGCACAAAGGCGTGCTGAAGCAGCATTTCTCCTCAATCACTTCATCCCGACAACCAGTTCGGATGATCACATCCGAAGTGGGATAGCCCACACAGGTGACAATGTATCCCTGCTCCAGTTCCTCCTCTGACAGAAACATCTGTTCGCTTTGATCCACACTGCCGGACAGCACCTTGCCGATGCAGGCGGCACAGTTGCCGTAGCGACAAAAGCTGGTCATTTCAATGCCCTCTTCTTCTGCATGTCCCAAGAGATAGGAATCTTCCGGACAATCAAAAGTCACCTGTCCTTCCTCTGACTCCAGGGTCACCTTGTACTGTCTTCCAACTTGTCTCCACTTTCTCCTCACAGCGCCAGGACGGGACACGCCAGTCCAAAGGAAAGTGAGGCCATACGTGGTCCATAGCAGTAGCATAGGCCGGCAGAGCCGTGCCATCCGACCACCGCCGTGGCCGCTGTGGCCGCTGTGGCCGCTGTGGCCGCTGTGGCCTTAAAAAATCGTCTTGAGCCGTGGCACTCGGCAGCTAAGCTGAACATGAAGCTGGTCACCTGCCATGCTGAGAGCCAGACACCAAAGTCCCCTGCAAAACACGGCGGCTCTTCGATTGAAGACAGCTCTTTGATTCATCTCTGAACATCTCCATGAACCCTCGAGACCTCGGGGGACTTCTGGTCGAGCCTGACAAGTTGCTGGCAGAAATATATGGCATCCCTATTGATTGGATCCCTATTGGTTGGTAAACTCCCTTCCAAAATCCACGACTTTGTGCGAGTTTGAGTCTCAACCCATTCAATTGTTCCGGACAGGATTGACACATGTGTACACCAGGTGTCAAGATCCGGCCCCGGCCTCATGCGGGATTCACTGGCCCATGGCCCAGTACTTCCACCTGACATCATGGCCCTCAAGGTCGTCTTGGGATCTTTTTTATAGAAATGGGTTTCCCCGGTTTCCCGATTAACATCATTAAATATAGAGGTTTCCCCGGTACATGTTCCTTCATTGCTGGGATTTTGAGAGACTTCACTGCTGGCCCATCCTGACCCACCCCTGACCGTTGCCAGTCACCACCGGGATCATCGTGGTGCGCCTCCCACCGTGCTTCGCGGGCTGCTTCTTCTAAAAGTCTCTAACATGGGCTGCACCCCATGTGCCTCGGCTGGCTCGATGATCTCGGAGGAGAGGGGATGCAAACGCGTCACATATTTCGTCAGGAAAAATATGTGAAATCCAAATGTGGTAAAAAAAAAAAAAAAGCTCCGCTGAATCCCCGCAGCGGCTGTGCTTTTCCGTATTTTTCTCGCCAACTCCGGTGCATTCGACACACTCACGTGGACAAACGCTTAAAAGAAAAAACATGGAGCGGCATTTATACCGAAGCAACCCGGTCCCTATCTTCGGGGATGCAGATTTGCCTTCCATGCCTGAGCCCACTGGGTCGGAAGGATTGAAGTTTTTCGATGGACTAAATCGATGCTCAAACAAAACAACGATCGAAAAGTGCGATTCCCTACCATGTTGATCTGATTTGATCTGATTAGCTGTGCTTTTTGGCTGTCCTATCTTTTGCAGTAACATTGTATCTAAGATTGGCCTGCAACCCAAAGTTCCTGGTCGCCTAAACCATCGTGGTATGCGGTTCGGAAAACCAAACATAACCGGCGCGGTTCGACTCGACTGCCGGTCGACCACCAACTCCACAGCCTAAGATCTGGCCTGTCAAATCTTCAACACCCTACAAACACAACCCAAGTTTCAAACCTCTTGAGTGCAGTAATCCCACATTATGTGTATATATATATATACATATATACATATACATATACATACACATACACATACACCATATACATACACCATACACATACACATATACATACACCATATACATACACCATATACATAATATAGAGACTGACACTTTCCAATCAAAAAGTGACTTCAATCCTCACACAGCACAAACGCCCGTCAAAGCGTCCGTGGAAAATTGTTCGACCCGACTCAGATCAATGAAATCCTGCGTGGAGTCACTGCGACCACCGCCAAACCCTCCCGGGTTGGGCTGCAGTCGAAGAATCTTAAACCTCCAGGTGATACTTGGCAACCTGTCTAAGACATGAGTTGCGCTCCAATCTTTTATATAGACAAAACATGAAAAAACGTCTCCAAATCAATCAATTCTGAGGGCCCAAGTCTTTGGACGATCAGATCTATAATTTGATTCCATGCTCATATCTCCACCAAATTGTCATCCTGGTCTTCACGGATACATTGAAGAGAGATGTTGACCTGCCAATCCGGATTCCATGAATCGAGGTCACGCTTTGAAGACCTGGGATGGGCATAATAAGGATCTAAAAAAAAAAAACGAGCAGACTAGGACCGCTTCCCGCACTCCTGGGACTTTCCCATCAACGCAAAGCCAAGAGGCAAAGTGCTCGGCACATCAGGGTTCCAGCTCTCCGAGGGGAGTTCCTCCACAATCTGGAACACCTGGAGGGGTCCAAGAATAGGACACAATAAACCCCCAAGAAATTCAATGGTGGGACAAAGAACCATCGATACCAATATATACCAATGGTTTAAGTTCAATAATCCGCAGTAGACCTGGTGGCATGACAGTATGACAGCTATAACGCCCAGTAACAAGTAATACATTTAACACATTCACCAGGATTTGGGCCCCCACCTGCCACTCTGATTCGCGACTATCAGCACTGCCAGTGGATAGTCTCTCCCTCTTCTGCCGGTTGGTTTGATTCAAGATATTGTCATTCATATGACCTTCGCGACTTTCAATCATGTTCCCGGTCTCAGTCCATGTCAAAGACTTTTTTGCTCGAGAAAAGGCCTGGGGGATGCTTGTGATATCAGGAATCTCACTAAAACAAACCAACCAGTAACTATTTCAACATCATGGGTGACCAAACCAGCATTCCACCGAAAACATAGAGGTTCACAACCCACAAACCGGAAGTGTCACCAAACATTGCAGTTTCAGCAAAGGAAGATGACAAAAATATACCAAAGAATCCTAACTATACCATTCTTCACAGCCTGCTTCTTCACGGTGCAGTCCGTGAAAATGCCCATCGAACCATTCTCTTCAATCAGGCTCTGTGGATCCACACCATCCCCCTCCACCTGCTGAGCGGAACAAAACTTCCCATGTTTGACGAAATCAAAACATGTTCACTGATGATATATCCACCCTTTCATATAATGCCCCACATCTGGCACATTTGGTTTTTTGCTTAGTCTTTGCTTGATCCAATCACCATTTTGGTGGAATGTATCCCCACCTTGGTCCTTTGGCCTTTGGCTATACTGTCTCTTATTGCTTCCGGTGTCGATCATGGTCATCGTTAGATCCCAGTCTGGTTGGTTACAGCCAGTTTTGTTGGCTCTTTTTGAGTAAACCCAAAAATAGACCTCTTGTGTGCGATACGGTTTATACTACGGTTTATTGTTTCTGTGTATCACAATTACATACAATTAAATGTAGCTTTTAAAGCCGCCTGTTTATCATAGTTGACACATCATTATATATTGCCATAGAATTGGGTACCCATGTTTGAAAATGCATATATAATTTCAGGACGCTTGGGTCACATTGGTAAATTTTTGCATGTCTCCCATTCATGCGTAAACCCAGATTGAAAAAGATGTGAAATAAAATTTTACTAAGCCCATCCCTCTATACCTTTAATATGGGCTCTCAAAGTGAATAGTTATGGATGTTTCACCTGTAATTTCCAGGTGTCCATACTATTTTATCTTTTTGGGGGTTGCTATATCTTTTAAACGGGTGTGCCACCTCCAAATAGATTTGGATCCATAGTATACAACTGGAACTCCGACCCCAAACATCTGGAACGAATCAGTGGAACTGCACCAAAATTGTAGCCCACTGCGCCACAGTCAAGTCATCCCACTAAAACAATGATAAACCCATATGTATAATGTATATATAAACATATGTATATCAAAAAGTTGGATCTTTGTTAACAAGCAGTTCTTGGTATGTTTATTTCATAAAACATCCCTGGTTTCACCTTTAAATCCTCTTCATCATCCAGGGCCGTGGCATAGATCGGGTTCTTGTAGCGCCGGAAGCGGCGACAAATCTCTGAGACCTGCTCCTCCAGAAGGCCCTCAGAACCTTGGCCAGGGAGAGTCTGTTGCTGATTAGGACCATTTTATGGGTATGGTTTCCCATGGTTTCCCAAAATGGAGTTACCCCACCACCATTTTGGGAAACATATATATATATATTCTACATGTATATTATACATGTATATTATATATATATTGTTATATATTATGTATATATATATATTGTACATGTATAAACGGGGAAATATATACCTGGATATACAACGCAGCATGAATATAGTTCAATAGGGGTCCTAACCATGGAAAATATGAAAGCACCAGAGAATCTGAGGGAAAATTAAACTAGAAAATGAAACAATGTCTTGGAGATCCTGGATTTAAGAAAGGGAGCTGCGATTAAAACTAACCGACACAGCAACCAAAGCAAAGGGATGTATGCGACAGAAACTGAGGATTATTTAAGGCAGCCATTACAGGTATGTAAACCGCAACTTCGAGACATGCCCAACAAACTCAGTTCGTCTTCAAAGGACCATCATTCACTTCCAGAGGAAACTGGTGAGTAGCTGAGCCATTGAGCCCCCCAATTCCAAAAAATATCAAAAAAATCACTGCGGCCACCATGTCAAAACCAGCAACCAGCATCATCAGCATCAGTCTTGGTTGGTTGATTTCCCAGTTTGCAGGTAAAAGTGCCATTTCCATCCATTTCTTTCATTGCAGTTCTAGCATGATATATCCTCGCTTGAAACCACCACAGAAGATTCAGCTGAGGGTCCCAAGGGAGACAAGGGCAGAGCCAAGACGTTCAGCAAGGCCCGATAGGCGGACGAGAGAAATGGACCCAGCTCAACGGGTAAGGGCGCTTCCCCCTGATTGTCAAGCCCCAGACCAAAATCTTCTAAGTCCTTGAAGAACTCGGCGCTGGGAAACTCGAAGAGTGGGTCCGCACTGACTGTCACCAGTTCCAATGGCCGATTTTTGGTTTCTCCTTCCAAATGAATGCTGAGCAAAGTTTTGGCAAAGCCTGCGGTCCATGATTTGCCAGGGGGTCTTGAACAGATGCTGAAACCTGTTGAGAACCAGATAAATGTCAAGGGAAGCGATCGCTCAGAAAAGCAAAGGGACTTCACGATAATAAGTGAAACTGAACTTCAAGACCGTCAAGGTAATTACTACACCTGGCAATTGTTCAAAATCAACAACCCAGAAATTGATTCACAGAATGGTTCATGTGTAAAAGCTCGTCGGACACTTAGGAAACCTTTCTGTTTGGTCAGTAAAAAATGTAAAAACAGGTGTTTCCCGCACCGTGTTTCAGCTCGGATTTCCGTTATATCCCAAGCGCCTGGGTCTCGAAGCATACCGCGAGACAAGAGCACCACCAGATAGTAGGCCCATGGCCGATAGGCCAACAGCTCATTGGCGGACCGAACTACGGCACATTCGCGTTGCATGGTTTTTTGCGCCAAAATTTGGAAAATCTCCAATGATGCCAAAGCTTCCTGATGACAGAATCTGGAAGGTGCCCCTTTGATGCAACCCTGGTCAATCTTGAAAAGATCGGGAGTTGTCGCAGAATGTGAATGTGTAACATTGTGTAACCCTACAAAATATCCCAGGGTTTATTCTCATTCCATGGAAAATCAACATCCAAAAATCAGGGCTGTCTCAGTCCAGCGGCTCCATCGCGCACGGAGCCTGTGATGAGAATTCGCGCTTTCACACGCACAGAGTGAGGCGAAGCGGTGGGACTTTGACGGAAGAGCTTCATGGGCACCTTCAAATTGCACCGGGTTTGTCTCGGGGAAAAAAATGACAGGAAACAGCCAGGAAATCCTGAACATTTTACCAATCATTACGGAAGTGTCCCGCAAATCTCCACGGAAACCAATTCTGGGAGTCTTACAGAGTTCTTGGATCAGTGCATGGAAAACACATTGAGAAGATTGGCGAAGCCGGGAATCGCCAGAGCACTATGAAAATCCCGCGGGTCCTAGGAATTTCCTCAACAAAACGAGTTCTACAGCTGGGCTCATCTTGATTTCAGGGGCTCCACCTTATTTGGTGTGAAAGCATGTGAAAGCAATGATGGCGTCACAAAAGGTGTTTGAGAGCCTGTTTTGCTGATAAGGCCTTAATATGCCTTAATATGAAAAGTTTGCTTCAAGAGGTTGATCTTCTAATTTTGAGAAATTCCCATAGCTTGGAATGCAATTAGAAGCTTAATAAGAAAACCACAGGCTGGAATTCCCCTTTTGTACTAAGGCCTTAATAGCAAAACATCTGCAGCACCGCTTCCGGGGGTAGTTTTTTGGGGGGGCTTTCACAAAATGAATGCGGTAAACAACCCAAGATGTCATGAACTGTCATACTAACGCATTCAGAGTCAATCTTGATGGGTGACCCCAGTGGTAATAGATGGTTCATAAGCCATTGTTAGTGGCTGGGGATGTGTCAAATCTAACAGGGTTCAACCGCAACCTGACATCTCTGATCTGAATGGTGGTTCGTAGTGTTTTTCATTTTTTGTTTTATAAACAGTTTTTCCAGACCCCTTATCAAGCCCTTATTCAGATCTTCTCCAAATATTATCTAACTGTTATCCAATGGGATTTTTCAAAATTAACACCAAAGAGACAAACATTAACACAAAAAATGAGAAATGTTTGGTAAATGTTTTGGAAGAGATTGAACAGAAAAAGTTTGGCGTCGTTGAAAAAGCTTTTTCAACATCGATATTATAAATGCTCTAATCTCTATTTGTTTTTATATACTGAAAAACAATACTGACAAGAAGTTTATATTTAAAAAAATATGTTCAGATTATTTTAAAAAGATATGAGTTTTTTCTATACTAAAAAAAAAGTCTTCTTAAAAAATCTGAAAATTTTGAAGGTCCGCCTGGAGCACCTGGTCCTATGGAGAGACAACGGGGGAGCACGATGGGGTAAAACGGGGAAGGACACAACGGGATACAACGGGAGGGAAAGAACGGGAACAGGAGAAATGTCACGTTAATGGAGGGTAAATAGGAATAAGCTGCTTGTGTAACGTATTGAAATTTTATAATCGTTCGATATGTCTTAAAAAACTGATTTCTATCCATAAATTCTGTCCACAATCGCTTTTAAAACACACAGTGGTTCATGTTCAAGGTATTGCAATCAAATGTTAAAAGGTGTTTTCAAACTATGTTGTTAAAATTTGGTGGTGACACCAATGTTGAGAGATATACATAGGACCATGTGTTGTGGATTGGTGTTTTGAATATGTTCTTTGAATAGTGTTGAATGTATTTTGAATGTGGAATCTTAACTGGTGGAAACAGAAAATGTCAGAGCCAGGAGAACAAGAAGTAAATTGACTTGACGTGTTCAAAGTGCTATTCATTTTTTCTATCTTTGTAAGGTTGTGTCGCGTGTTTTTTTGGAGCTAAAACTGGTCTTGGGATGTTTTATTCTTATTAAAGGTTTAACAAGGTTTTTTGTCTTGTTGGTTGGACAACAATCCCCAAAACAATGTTTTTCTTAATAAGGCTCTAACAATGAAATTTCAATGTCATTGATAAAAATAATAAAAAATAAAATTAAAAAAAAAAAACATCTCTTACAGAGACCTTATCCAGCCCTTAACCAAACCTCGTTAAGTAAGCGTTCATGAAGAATGTGTTACACCACTGATGGGCCCTTATCCATTGTTTCATCCTTATCCATACCTTACCATACTTCCGGGCGGGGGTTTTGCTGGGGGGGTGCCGGGGTCCCTGATGATTCATATCCCCACCTTTTAATGACAACTCCACGTGTTGCCATCTCCACCTTTGTTGATTTGGTTTACTTCCATCCCCTCCTTAATATTGAACAAATTCTATGGTTCCAAATGTTAACTACGAGTATATCGTTTCATCCCCTATATTCACAATGGTTTCTGCGGCGTGTTTAAGCGTTGGATGGGATTAGTTCGTGACCTTCACCCGCGCAAGGAGCTCCACCACCGTGTTCTCCAGCTCATCCATTGCTCCAAAGCGATGCACATCCAAGCACTCCAGCTGCAAGAGCCAAGCCTCGAGCATCGGTGGCAGTGGTTGTGTGTTTTGGATCAAATCTTGGTGGTTTATCATCGTAGTTTATAATGATTGTCGTGGTTATGGTGGTTTGGTATGTGTTAAAACCTTTAGGGGAAACCAACTTTGAATTGGTTTTGATAACTTCTCATTTGGAGGTTCCCTGGTACATATGCATGTAAAGATCAGGCCCGCTAGCACGCAGTGGATTGTGACCCGAATCAAATCCTACGCAAACCCCAGTTTGGTGAAGGCATCATCGTATCTAGCGGCTAGCGCAGGCCCATGGTAGTCCATTGGACCCTGGGGTTTTGAGTCCAGCTGCTGGAGTCCATCTTCAAAGAAACAACAAACCAAGAAATCAAACGTGACACGAATCCGGATAGTCCAACAAGCTCACTGGTTGATAGGTTCACAGCTCTGAAAAAAACTTTATTGAAGTATTCCCTGAACAATTGGAAATACTTGATATAGGATATATATAGGCTTTCTACATTTGTTGGGGTCAGGTCGTCTAGAATCTCTTTCAGTATGGTGCAAATTTGGGTATCCAGAAGTGCGCTGTGCTTAAAGAGTCTATGTCTTTCTGTGTATGTGTGTGTGTGTGCATAAATATGTGTATACACATATATATATACATATATACACAGTTGTACACAGTGTAATCATGCACGTGATACATATCGTATAGTACCAAAATTTATTCTTAAATTACATCAATATCATATTAATCATATGGATGCTGACCCATTGCCAAGAAACATAGGCTTGCTGCACATCTTCCATGCTGATGCCATGGAACGACAGGATTTGCCTTTGCTGCGCCGTCCAAACCTCTTCAAGGTGCTCCAGAAATTCGTCATCCGGAGGGGTGTAGCCATCACACATCAATGGGACCGTCAGGACTTGATTCTTGTAGGCTGTCACAATCTCACCAGCACACCACATCCTAAAGGGGCGGTTTTGGAGATACCTCTCCCATCAAAACAAACGAAACGTGTCCCTTCTGGGGGATGTGTTGGTGGTAGCAAGTTTTCCACAGGTCAACAACGGGTCAAACATGGTGTGATCATTTCCCGACCATCAAAAGGTCATGTTACATCTCCAAGAAAGAACAAAAAAGCTCTTCATGTGGGTTGAAATTGCAGCCAGTAAGGGTTTCCAACAATGGTGCTCTTCAGTCTTGAGGGTTGTAAATGTTGACCCAAGCATACCCAAGCCATACAAAAGCTCTGTCCGACTCTGTCCGACTGTGTCCTCTTCAAGACGTGTGGTGTTAAAACCACTGCCACACTCTTGGTCTTGCCTCGAATGGTGTCAAAAATCAGGTCTAAGTCCTTGGGCCACGGGGCCACAAGGCGACCCTCATGATCATCATGATACATGCGTCAGATTCGCCCTTCGAATCGTGGGGATGTCCCAAGACATCCCAAGACCATGGCTATCGAAGACACCCTTTCCATGGGAATCAACTGACGAACTCAAGTTCTTAACAACTTTCCATCCAACATTCTCTGGTGTAATCATATCTCAAAACAGGAGAAAATAGCAAAAATAGAAAGGTCAGGGTGTTCCCATTGGCCGTAAAACAAGTTGGAAAAGGACATCAATCCATCAATTCAGGGACTTCCATGGTCCGAAAACGGGGAATACCATGGGATACCCCTACACATAGTATGTGTTTTCATATTATCTTTAATGGAAAAACCATGATCAACCATGGAATGGGTTGGGTGGCTTCACATGTTCACGGGTTTTCACAGGGCCCAGGGCCTCCAGCTGGTCGGAATCCAGGAAGATCTGACTCTTGGTGTGTTTTGCGGCCAAAAGCTTGAGGAGGCGACAGAGACTCCCAGCGCTGCCCTGCAAAATGCCGAGACCAGCTGTCAATTGGGATTTAAAGATATTTAAAGCATGGTTCATGGGATTTTCAGTGGAAACAGATGATTTTTGTCAAATTGCCAGAGTTGGATTTTCTATATAATATGATCTTGTAGGTCGGCTCACAACCAAAGCTGACCCAAAGCTGACTGGAAAAATGTCCCTGTTCTGGACGAGTTCCTGCTCAAAATGGAGATTTTCCATTGCCAGGCTTGTTTGCTCGGAACTAACTTCATCATCGATCCGTTTTGGACCAGTCAGCTGGAAAGATTCCATGATTCGGGTGATGTTTCAAGAGGAGAAATCGAGGGACGGCAAACGGATCTATAGTCGATCTGTAGTAGCGATTAAATGATTGATCCCTTTTTATGAGACACCTAATTTTCACGCATACAGGAGTGGTAGGCATCCCATACCCACGGACCAGAAAGCGTGCCTTGTGGTGGCACAAGAATACGCCAAAGAGGCTCGGGGGTATGAAATGGCGCCAGATTGCATGGCTGATGACCACGAGGCCTGCAATGAAGGGGCTCAGGACCGCGAAGCTCAGAAGATATCCCAGCAGAACTGTGGATTTCTCGGCATCTCGACTAACTAAGGGAGAAACTCCCAGCAGCAAGATCTGAAGGAGAAGGTTGATGGCCAAATCTGTGTAGTTGGCTAATTCCGTTCTCCAGGGCCATAGGCGAATCTGCAACGCAGATGCTGTGAGCAACACAAATCCCATGATCTCAATCTGAAGTGAAGGGACAGGGGTAAAAATCACTGGGAAGAGCGCGAGCATAGCGTTTCGCAAAAGCAGCAGCAAACCGTAGTAGTAGCGCTGGGGTCTGAAACGTTGAAATAGGAAGCGGTGCCGATGCACTAACTGGAGGCCCTGTCCTGGCTTTCACTGGTAAGGATCAAAGATCTCGGTTCAAAAGAAGGCGGACATACAGTGGTCTATGTAATTCTGCGGGCGATGATGGAAATTCTTTGTAGTTACTTTGTAGCTTTATTAGCTTTGTAGCTGATGTTTGGTAAAGGGGAACTTCTTAAATCCATCTCCGTACTGCGATCCTATTTCTGGGTTACAAGATGTTACAAGCTTGTTATACGTGAACTTTGTTCAAAATAGGCGTTTACATGGGTATTGAACAACAATAAGCACAGCAATAGGAATATGTAATTCTATAACCTCTTGATTCCAAGGATGCACATCCAACACATGTTGCCGGCCTGAAGTGATCCTAGAGGGATAACTGCAAGTAGTATAGGTCGCCCAGCTTATGATGGTCATGGGATAGCACAGGATCCCCAGAATGCACAAGAACAGCATCACGAAATGCTCCCCGGAGTCAAAACAGATCACCCCAGGATTTGATAACATGGAGAGCGATCCATCTGGATTTCTTCCACACCGCAGCGGATCCACCACAAAGAGCGTGATGGAGATAAAGAGGGCGAAGGTGAAGACGCCACAAATGTTAAAGATGGTATCCTTGGAGATGGGTCTGGACGGTCTGGTTGGTCGTTTTCAAGCCATCCCAAGAATGTCGATTTGGGGAACCATCGCAGGATGGTTCCAACCAAACAACATGACCGGATCCCCAGGCTCAAAAAAGCTGACTGTTTGGAGATCGAGAATCCCTCTCCCGAGTTTATCGGATTCTTTAAATGCCCTCCAAAAAGAATAGATTCAATATGATACCAATACTACACCAGAATCTCATTCTGGGAGGGTATCGAATCTTATTCGAAAGATGCAGAGCATTCACTACATCCAAATCCCATGGATCATCATGGATCTATTGGAATCTATCGCTTCGTGCCATGAATCAAAGTGCATCTTCTGCCCCAGGCATTTCTTGACTGCCCAGGTGATCAAGATGCATCCGATGCCAATGGGACAAAGCATCAGGCGCCGCACGAATTTCACCGTGGGGCTATCGATGCCATCCACGCAGGAGATCCGCACGAGGTCCAGATCCAGAACCAGCACCTGGTGTCCCATGGGTCCATGATCATTGTGTTTTTTCTCATTTGAACCTACTGTTTTGACCTAGATATGTCACAATAGTTTCCAGAAATGATTTGTGAAATATATGCCCTTTGGGTATGGCAGAATACCATAGAATACCCCATGACTGGACAAACCCGAATCACATGCTGCATCGGAAGAAAGCACAAAATTGCCAACCATCTCTCAAACGGCATTCCAAAGTCAAATATGATCACTAGATCAAGAATCAAAGCTGATTGAAGTAAACGTCTGAAGATCGCAAGCACTTAACCTCTTCTTCACCATTCATTCTTCTCAATCGAAGGCACTTGAGTGAGGCTGATGAGTGATCGGACGGGTTCCACCCAATCGATGGACAGTTGTCTGATTGAACCCAAAGCTTGCACGGCTGTCACCATCTGACCTGGTGGGAACTTGAATTTCAAACCTCAAAAACTCTACCACCCTCCGGTAATCTAACATAGCTATGGAAAACCATAATTTGTAGGTTCATCATCTACAAATGGGCCGTTATTGCTATGTTCGATGACCAAATGGTAAAACTGTTCCTTTTTTTCACTGCTGACTTGCTGCAGGCTATACCCAAAATATGGGTCCACTGGGCATGGTCCACAATAAAAACCAGTAAAAATTGGTTTGTCTGAAAATGTGGCTACCCCGGCATGTGATTATTAATCAACATTGTCCAAACAAAATGGCCGTGCTTTTTGGGGCTAGTTCGCCCATTTTCAGACAACCCCAAATCGAATATTGCTGAGAATATATCCCCATTGAACATCCCCATTTGCCATGGTCAATTATCAAGTCATCCCAATTTCTGGTTATGATATATCCTATCAAAAATCCAAATAGATTATGTATATATAATTCATCCCATGAAATTCCATAAGAATTCATCCCATAGTAGTCCCATCGCTCATTGTCAAATCATACTATCTCCATTACATCCCCATTCTATGGTATTAAATCCCTCTTCAATCCCAAAGAGCCTATGACCAAAATTGGTTCTACCCCCAACAAAATTAAGACAAGCTTAAACTTACCATTGCTGAATCGGATATGGGGATGGGTCAAAACCCTGGTACCTTTTGTTCACCCCAAAATAGCTGGGATTTATGGATGTTCATCCCATTAAAAATGGTATGTTCATAGGTATTGATATACCCATATGACCTTTCTATCTTTTTTGGCGCTATAAATGCCTTCATCCCGGTCCCAATGGTCCCCGCATTGCGAGCCTCCCACTGCGGCCACTGTCAAAGTGTTCAAACTCATCTGGTCAAGGTCACCCTGCAAAAGGCGCACGAACCTGAGCAAAAACAGATAGAACTGATGCAATTGTTATAGTAAATCAGCTCTAGCACCCCCCCAAAAATTAAAAAGATGCAGAAAACTTGGAAAATCGACTACTCTTTTAGAATCGGGTGTGGCTTTTCTATCTTTTAGGGTGGTGCTATAGTATCAAACGAAATCAGATTCCATTACTTTCCCATCTTGTGGGTTACCATCCAAAATGGAAGGGGCCAAGCCCAACAATTTGGGAAGCCTGGATTGCAATATCAATCGTGGATTTGGTCCCACGTGTGGGATCCAACCATCCAACCAGGGGATCCATAGCATGTAGGGAAAAGCACAACGGTCTCAGATGGCGATGGGGTGCAGCCTCGCTACAAAATGAAAAGGTTCAGAGCAGCCAGACTGAAGAGCACGGAAGGCAAAAAGTCAGTGGCTCCGCATTCGGCACATGTACCATCATCTTTTGGGTAGTGGTTTGGCTTGCAATTGTTGCAGGCCCTTCCTTCCCTTCCTGCCGCACAGCCACCGAGCGACATCTTCCCTGGGCACTCCCGCGCGTTGCGGCATTTCAGCACCTGTGCAGGGACGGCCAGTTCATAAAACCTGTCACCCCCAAAACCTACTCGGTGGTGTGGTTCCAAATGGATCTGAATAATCCCCATTAAACATCATCAAAGCAACTGAATATGACCCGTATTCCCTGTTTGACAATCAACCAACAAGGATTTCTGGTCGTTTCAGCACCTTGAATCTGCAGGTGTCATCTGCACTGGTCCAGTATCCGGGCTGATGCACAGGTGGGTCCAGGCCCGTGGCACAGAGAAGGCCCTCAGGACAGGTTAAACAGCCCAGGCTGGGCCCAGTGTCGCACATGAAGGTGCCTTGGGCACAGCGACAGTCAGATTGAAGCTGCGACCCACTTTCCTCGGTGATTTGGTTCATGCCACAATCAAAGCAGCTTTCCGCGTGAAGGGCGGACACATACGTGCCCTTGGGGCATCTCCGACAGGTTTCCAAGCCCTCTTCATCTGCATAAAAGCCCGCTTGGCAGCTGGTACACCTGGTAGAGCCCAAATCTCCATAGAAGCTGCCCTTGGAGCAGTTGCGACAGAAAGTTGCCCCCGAGACGTTGGAGAAGGTGCCTTTAGGGCACAGCTCCTGGGTGCCGTTGATGCATTGGAAGCCTCGGGTGCAGGGGACGCACTGCCCCAGCAACTCGTCCTTGTAAGAGCCGGGACCGCAATCCGTCAGGAACGAAGGTGGCTGGTCTACCCGCATACCTCCCACCCAATAGACACTGCCAGCTGCCACCACCAACTGATCTTCCACCCCCCGGTACAGGGCAGCTACCCTCAAGCCATCTGGATGTAGATTGACAAGCTCGTAAGACGCCTGCCGGTCGCCGTACTGGTCAAAACTCACCAAACCTGAGATGCCTTCGAACTCTGTGATGCGCAGCTGGTTTAACAACCTGTCACCCTTGATTTCTTCTAGGGGAACACCCCCATTCAACAACGTGTTGATGGCAATGACAAAGGCGTAGAGAGCATCGAACAAGAATGGTTCATACAGATCAAGGGCCAGGCTGGGGTCCACAAACCCAGCATCTGTAATCGGAGGTACCGTGGCTTCGTCTAGTGGTATTCGGAAGCTGTCAATCCCATAGCGAGCCCTGGCTTCTTCTGATAGGACATCTGTGGCTCTCATCTTTGACCAAAGCTCTCGAAAGTCCTGTGTTGATACCCCAGCAGAAACAAAACATGGTTGGTCATGGTTGGTTGGGATGGGCTTTGAACATCGGAAACAGCCTCAGTTTTGTTCCAAAAGGTCCTGATACTTGGGACCTTCACTCACCGGCTTCCACCGCATAAAGCCCACGGGAAAGTTTGCATAATTTGTGGCTGTCTCTGATGCAACAACTTGCCAGCCATGGTCAAAAAAGCCTTCTCGGTCTAGAAGAGGCAGCAAACCATCGTTCAGCCCTACCTCAGCGGCTGGTGAAAGGACAACCTAAGACCGTGTTTTTTGACCCGGTGGCCGGGGAACCAACCCCAGCAACACTGCGAAACCCCCAAATTTGCCAGGTCACATTGGTAGAAAGAAACAAGAAGCGGCTTTTGAAGGAGCGAACGAAGTCAATTGCTATCATTGCCTCTTCAACCACAAAGATTTCCATGTTGCGCATGGCAACTCCTCGAAAGCGATGCTGCTCACCTGCAGGGCATGGAAATGATGTTTTTTGCTACAAGCGCCATCCCTTCATAGTTGTTTGTCCAAAGATGGGGTATATAAATCATTTCATCCTACAGTATGGTTCTTATCCTGTCTCTATTGAAATTGCCATGTGGGCCGTTGGGGATATACCCTACTGTATTCCTGGATTTAAAACCATGCGTCACAAGGACTTGGGACCTAGTAGACTGCAACAGGTTTCATACTCTCTGGCCTGCTGTCCTTGCTTCATTTTCCACCACTTGGAAAAGACCCTGACCATAGGGTTCAAGACCATAGATGCACATCAACAGCGGTACTCGAAACACCACGATCCACTTCCACATAGCTTTGCCCTGTACCACATCCGGTGGAAAGGTCCGCCAAGCTTCTGATTTTGAATGACTGGTGCCTATGCGCAGAGTCAGATTTGCCACCTGCCAGCAAGTTACACTGCGATTCTGACGATTCTCAGGTTGAAACTTCTGTGCTTGGGGATTCTCAGCCACTTCAACAAGTGACTGGTAAGTCGGTAAGTCCAAAAACCATGGGGACACCCCAAATCCATTAATGTTATATCGAATATAATATAAACCAAAAAAACAAGAAACCAGCTCCCACGCCTGTGGATGCAGGTTAGGCACATGGATGATTGGCCGTTCACCAAAACGACTCGCAATGCTTGGGTCAAAGTTTCTGCGCAAGTCTAAATCGAAAGCCGCCACGACAGCTATGTCCCACTGCGAATATGAGGTCATTGGTCCATAGATTCCTCGCTCAGACAGATTCAAAACAAATTCCATGCCTTTTTACCAAACAATAGGAGGGGCAAATCGCAAGCTTTAAACTATTTTAAACTCAAACAACCTCCCAGAATCCTATTCCCAGTTCTTGAGCTAAGACCAGCCGGAGACATAGAAGCCACACAGTCCATGCCATGGCTCATGAAGACAGCAGTGCGGCGACAAGGCCAATTCTGTGTTTCAATGGGCTGGTTGTTGGAGCTGCGTGGGTTCAAAGTTTGCAGCCAAAATATGGGAGTCCAGTGGTTTAGTAAGTTTAGTATATGTGACATGTTAGTGGTTTAATTTCCTCCCAGGTTCTGACTCAGGGCATGCCTTTGAGGTTGACCAACCTTGGGTTTGTACCCCAACAACATCCAAAAAACCAGGATCGTTTCCACTCGGTGATGCTCTCCCATCCCCCTGATAAATCTGCCGCTGATATGGGCCCGCTAGCCGCTACTCAAGTTTCTGGGGGATGTTTCTTGAGAAGGGAGGATTATAATCTGGTTGATGGTGACATTGTTCATCCTAGTGGGGGATGTTGTCACCTGAGAATGGCAAAACAGAATCACAGTGTCGTTCCTGGCAACTACAGTGGCTATGTCCAAAAATGAGTCAAGGGCGCCAAACACCAGCATGGTTCCACTGCAGATGGCAGGATGAAAATCCAACTTTGCGCCCTCGATTTCCACCTCCGAAGACTTCCGGGCACACCAACTTACCCTTTGAGGTAACCTTTTTTTTATTGCCAAAGCTCAAGTGGCCACCAGTCCCTGGCCCTTCCAGGAGCCCCAGGAGCCCCAGGAGCCCCGGGCATGTTGGCACAGAATTGGAGATCCTGCGAAGCAACCATCCGCTTTGAGTAGCTTGGGTCTGGAATCCCACCATCCTGGCGATCAGTGGAAAAACCATGGGTTTCATGAAAAACAAATGGGTACCAATTACCTGAACTTCTGGAAATCCATGAGCTCCTAAGGAATTCTGATTGCCAGTCCTTACATGGTTTATCAGACTCACATCTCTGAGAGTGAGGCGATCCGGCACTCGCATTGGAGGCATTTTGTAAGCCTGGTTCTGCCTGAGCAGCGACGTCACTGGCCATCACTGAGGCCGTTCGGCGAAGAACTGAGGGCCCCAACACCTTCGGCCTGGGGCATCACCAGAAGGATCGCGGAAACACATGTTAGAAAGTGTATGGTCCACACATCAATCAACCTGAGAATTTTATCTATCATATCTACATACATAGACAGTCGACAGTGAAATATGTATGTATGCATGTATGTATGGATGTATGTATCTATCTATCTATCTATCTATCTATCTATCTATCTATCTATCTATCTATCTATCTATCTATCTATCTATCTATGCATCTGTGTATCTATGTATGTAGCTATGTATCAATGTATCTATGTATCTATGTATCTATGTATCTATGTATCTATGTAGCTATGTAGCTATGTAGCTATGTAGCTATGTAGCTATGTAGCTATGTTGCTATGTTGCTATGTAGCTACGTAGCTACGTAGCTACGTAGGTACTTTGGTATGTAGGTATGTAGGTATGTAGCTATGTAGCTATGTAGGTACGTACGTACGTACCTACATACCTACGTACATATATACAGTTTATGCACACGTGGATATACACATGTACAAGTATGGAAATACTGCATCCCTCCACCTGGGTCGAGGTCGAGCAGGAGGCTCATCTGGAGGCAGTGGGACTTCCAATGGCGGCCTGGGGTTTCAATGTCACCATTTCCTCAAAATTTGGAGAATACCTCAATTTTTGAATAACCCCGAAGTGATACAATGGTGAATGGCCTGATTTATATCATGGAATCCTAGTTTGGGGGGGCAAAACAGGGTGGCCAGAACGTAAGAGATGTCGGCCTTATTGGGGTAGATAGTTTGAACCCAATGCCTCGTATTCAGGCTTAATCACCTCTATTGTCCCTTAAAATCACTTCCCAAGACTTCTCAAGCTTGATGTGTATGTTGTGACACCACCTTATTTTATGCTAATAGTCGCGCTCAAACGCAGAGAATAAGAAATAACATTTTTCAAAAAAAACAAAATCTCTTACAGTAATGAGAGATATTGGGGTAGTATATGTCCAATGGTACAATGATAATAACCGTATTTTAGATGTGAACCAAATCCACCAATGGATCAGCAGCATTCCAACTGATTTTGCTAAATATTTGGAGAACATTTGGCCCGGGCGTTTTAGATGTGAAACAAAACAAACCCACTGTTTGTTTAACAGCAACATTCCAAATCCGCAGGTATTCGGTGATGGATGCACATTCCCACCAAAATCTCGGCAATGATAATCTCTTAGCAAGAGATACCGACGGTGTTCGTCTCGTTCTTAAATGGTCATTGGGAATCTGCAGGTGTTCGATGGGTGCCCATCCCCACCAAGACTTGTTAGTAAACCTTCTGGAAAACCAGTTTGGGGTTGTATTGGATGATTTGCGTAAATATTCTGGAAAATGTTTGGTCCCTGCTAACATCTCTTAGCATTCTTAACAGGAGATTTTGGGGTCACGGATGATTTATGTTCCAAGTGATCAGTGAAAATCCCCGGTATTCGATTCCGGGCGCACTCGCACATAAAAAAATCTGGTATTGCACATTCATAAACAAATAAGGGGTTGCATGGGTTAATTCAATGAGAGCTCTTTAACAAGAGATTGATTTTTGGTGGGAGAAACTCCTCCCTGTCATGGGGGATGACTTGGATGCCTCACTCTGTGGCTATGAAAAATTAGAGAAATGCTGGGTGAAATATATAAATCTTTGGAATGAGAAGTAAGTATATACAGAATATAGAAAGATGTTCCATTATGGTTCTATATATCTAAGCATTTTCAATGTCTATGTTCACTGTGTTATAAATGTGGTCTGGATATATTGTCTTTAAAGTTTGTGCTGTGTTGGCCGTTTGTTGCTACCAATGTTGAAAAAAATGTGACATATGAAGTTTTGTTTTTAAAAAAAAGTGCTGGTGGTTTTGCTGGTGTTGCTCCCTTGTTGCTGGATTTTGACATTCAAAAATCATCCACAACACATTGAAAACACATTAAAAATTCACATATAGAAACATATACACATGTAGAGCATATATAATATCGATATTTCAAGAATGGCATAAGATACAGACACTTTTTCCATTTCTTCAGCATAAACTCAGCATTTCTCATTTCCTCGCTGTAATCTTCCCGTCGTTTTCCTTATTTCTTATCAATCCTCGTTGTGGAGCTCGGAGGTCTTAATCCCATACGGGCTGTTTTGCCGGGCCCAGCCCGTAAATAGCTATGACCTTTGGCACTGCAGCCCCACATTAAGCCACACCAAAGGATGTTTGCTAGAGGGTGGTTGGTCCCTTTTGGTAGTGACAAGTAAAGAAGCAACATCGCTTATTGAGGGCCATGGGTTTCCAAGGAGTCTGGGATTGCCACCAAGCAAATCTCTTATTAATCCCTACTGGGTAGACGGCCCCTCAGATGCATTTTGCAAGCCCATTTTCATGTATCTAGGCACTGCGAACTCAACATCTCTTGATAAGAGATTCCGTTCCCTTATATTCTGGCCACCAATTGTTCCATCTTTTTGCGGGTTGCTATCCAAGGGGACACAGTGGGCTATGACCGGATCCAGCCTTTGGGTTTCTTTAAAGTATAGGTTCTGACCCTTTCATGTGTATCTCAGGAATCTTCAGTGGTTGACAGCCATTGTGAATGTCCTTCTGCGTATACACACGATATACACCATATATATATATATATACATATTTACGTACATACCATACCACACCACAACATACCATACCATTGCATTGCATTACACATTGCGCATTGCATTGCATTGCATTACATTACATTACATTGCATACATACGTACATATTATGGACAATATAAATAAATATATACATGTATGTATGTATATATATATGCGTATATATACATATATATATATATGTGTATGGGATACCAGGCATTGGGGACCGACCAATCCAACCAGAATTATCAGACCCTGGAATGTCCATTTGGAGGAGCTGCACCTCTTCCGCCTCAACGTGATCTGCTTGGAATGTGATAAGATCTCCTGTGCCTCAGCCGGTGAGGCAGTGCCCCAGTTGTTTTCAGCCCTGAGGATGGGCTGGTTCAGGTTCAGGATTTCCGACTTACACGTATTATTATCATTATGTGTGTGTGTGTGTATATCCGCCGACCCCTGCCGTCAGCAGGGGGAGCGCGTCAGAGGAGGCCTTACTAGCAACAAGATGCCAGAAGGGGCGAAGAGTTTGTGCAGAACGAAAGCCGGCTCCAGGAGGACACGAGCAGGGTGGCAGTTGGCAGTGCAGAAACGCAGGAAAAGTCAAGGTTTGGAGCTAGTTTCTAGTCGGTTCAGAAAGTGACGTTTGGCAGTCTGGGATACGGGCCGCGGGCCCAATCCGTCCTTCACTGCCATGGTGTTTTAGCCCTGCGACACGGTCCTTGGACTCCAGCTTGGACCGAAGCGGTGCAGAACGAAAGCCGGCTCCAGGAGGACACGAGCAGGGTGGCAGTTGGCAGTGCAGAAACGCAGGAAAAGTCAAGGTTTGGAGCTAGTTTCTAGTCGGTTCAGAAAGTGACGTTTGGCAGTCTGGGATACGGGCCGCGGGCCCAATCCGTCCTTCACTGCCATGGTGTTTTAGCCCTGCGACACGGTCCTTGGACTCCAGCTTGGACCGAAGCGGTGCAGAACGAAGGCCGGCTCCAGGAGGACACGAGCAGGGTGGCAGTTGGCAGTGCAGAAACGCAGGAAAAGTCAAGGTTTGGAGCTAGTTTCTAGTCGGTTCAGAAAGTGACGTTTGGCAGTCTGGGATACGGGCCGCGGGCCCAATCCGTCCTTCACTGCCATGGTGTTTTAGCCCTGCGACACGGTCCTTGGACTCCAGCTTGGACCGAAGCGGTGCAGAACGAAAGCCGGCGCCAGGAGGACACGAGCAGGGTGGCAGTTGGCAGTGCAGAAACGCAGGTAAAGTCAAGGTTTGGAGCTAGTTTCTAATCGGTTCAGAAAGTAACGTTTGGCACTCTGGGCTACGGGCCGCAGGACGAAAGCCAGCTCCAGGAGGACACGAGCAGGGTGGCAGTTGGCAGTGCAGAAACGCAGGAAAAGTCAAGGTTTGGAGCTGGTTTCTAGTCGGTTCAGAAAGTGACGTTTGGCAGTCTGGGATACGGGCCGCGGGCCCAATCCGTCCGTCACTGCCATGGTGTTTTAGCCCTGCGACACGGTCCGTGGACTGCAGCTTGGACCGAAGCGGTGCAGAACGAAAGCCGGCTCCAGGAGGACACGAGCAGGGTGGCAGTTGGCAGTGCAGAAACGCAGGAAAAGTCAAGGTTTGGAGCTAGTTTCTAGTCGGTTCAGAAAGTGACGTTTGGCAGTCTGGGATACGGGCCGCGGGCCCAATCCGTCCTTCACTGCCATGGTGTTTTAGCCCTGCGACACGGTCCTTGGACTCCAGCTTGGACCGAAGCGGTGCAGAACGAAAGCCGGCTCCAGGAGGACACGAGCAGGGTGGTAGTTGGCAGTGCAGAAACGCAGGAAAAGTCAAGGTTTGGAGCTAGTTTCTAGTCGGTTCAGAAAGTGACGTTTGCCAGTCTGGGATACGGGCCGCGGGCCTAATCCGTCCTTCACTGCATTGGTGTTTTAGCCCTGCAACACGGTCCTTGGACTCCAGCTTAGACCGAAGTGGTGCAGAACGAAAGCCGGCTCCAGGAGGACACGAGCAGGGTGGCAGTTGGCAGTGCAGAAACGCAGGTAAAGTCAAGGTTTGGAGCCGCAGAACGAAAGCCGGCTCCAGGAGGACAGGAGCAGGGTGGCAGTTGGCAGTGCAGAAACGCAGGAAAAGTCAAGGTTTGGAGCTAGTTTCTAGTCGGTTCTGAAAGTGACGTTTGGCAGTCTAGGATACGGGCCGCGGGCCCAATCCGTCCTTCACTGCCATGGTGTTTTAGCCCTGCGACACGGTCCTTGGACTCCAGCTTGGACCGAAGCGGTGCAGAACGAAAGCCGGCTCCAGGAGGACACGAGCAGGGTGGCAGTTGGCAGTGCAGAAACATAGGAAAAGTCAAGGTTTGGAGCTAGTTTCTAGTCGGTTCAGAAAGTGACGTTTGGCAGTCTGGGATACGGGCCGCGGCCCAATCCGTCCTTCACTGCCATGGTGTTTTAGCCCTGCGACACGTCCTTGGACTCCAGCTTGGACCGAAGCGGGGCAGAACGAAAGCCGGCTCCAGGAGGACACGAGCAGGGTGGCAGTTGGCAGTGCAGAAACGCAGGAAAAGTCAAGGTTTGGAGCTAGTTTCTAGTCGGTTCAGAAAGTGACGTTTGGCAGTCTAGGATACGGGCCGCGGGCCCAATCCGTCCTTCACTGCCATTGTGTTTTAGAAGAGTAAGAGCCCTGCGACAACGGTCCTTGACTCCAAGCGCTTGGAACCGAAGCGGGCAGAAGAAAGCCCTCCGGCTCCAGGATGACACGATGAAGTGGTGCAGTTGGCCAGCGCCGAAACGCGTAAAAGTCCAAGGTTTGGGGAGCTAGTTTCTTCTAAGTCGTGGTTTCAGAAAGTGACTTTGGCAGTCCTGGGATACGGGCCGCGGTCCCTAATCCGTCCTTCCCTGCCATGGTGTTTTTAGGCCCTGCTCACGTCCTTGGACTCCGCTAGACCGAAGTCGCGCAAACGAAACCGGCTGCTCCAGAGGACACGCGCAGGTGGCAGTTGGGCGTGCAGAAACGCAGTAAAGTCCAAGGTTTAGGAGCCGCAGAACGAAAGCCGTCTCGCCATGGGACACGAGCAGGGGGGTGGCAGTGGCAGTGCAGAAACGCAGGAAAAGTCAAGGTTTGGAGCTAGTTTCTAGTCGGTTCAGAAAGTGACGTTTGCCAGTCTGGGATACGGGCCGCGGGCCTAATCCGTCCTTCACTGCATTGGTGTTTTAGCCCTGCGACACGGTCCTTGGACTCCAGCTTAGACCGAAGTGGTGCAGAACGAAAGCCGGCTCCAGGAGGACACGAGCAGGGTGGCAGTTGGCAGTGCAGAAACGCAGGAAAAGTCAAGGTTTGGAGCTAGTTTCTAGTCGGTTCAGAAAGTGACGTTTGGCAGTCTGGGATACGGGCCGCGGGCCCAATCCGTCCTTCACTGCCATGGTGTTTTTAGCCCTGCGACACGGTCCTTGGACTCCAGCTTGGACCGAAGCGGTGCAGAACGAAAGCCGGCTCCAGGAGGACACGACAGGGTGGCAGTTGGCAGTGCAGAAACGCAGGAAGTCAAGGTTTGGAGGGCTAGATTTTTTCTTTCTAGTCCGGTTCAAGAAAGTGGACCCGTTGGGCAGTCTGGGCTCCATGAGGACACGAGCAGGGTGGCCAGTTGGGCATGGCAGAAACGTCAGGAAGTCAAGGTTTGAGCTAGTTTTCTAGTCGGTTCAGAGTGACTCCTGCAGTCTTGGGATCGGTCCGCGGGCCCAATCCTTCCTTCACTGCCATGGTGTTTAGCCCTGCGACACGGTCCTTGGACTCCAGCTTTGGGACTCGAATGCTGTGCAGAACTACGCCGGCGCCAAGAGTACACGAGCATGGTGGCAGTTGGAGTGCCCAAAGAAACGCGGTAAAAGCCAAAGGTTTGGAGCTATTTTTTCTAGTCCGGTTCCAAAGTAACGTTTGGCACTCTGGCTAACGGGCCTCAGAACGAAAGCCCGGCTCCAGGAGGACACGAGCAGGGTGGCAGTTGGCAATGTAGAAGCGCGGGAAAAGTCAAGGTTTGGAGCTAGTTTCTAGTCGGTTCAGAAAGTGACGTTTGGCAGTCTGGGATACGGGCCGCGGGCCCAATCCGTCCTTCACTGCCATGGTGTTTTAGCCCTGCGACACGGTCCTTGGACTCCAGCTTGGACCGAAGCGGTGCAGAACGAAAGCCGTCTCCAGGAGGACACGAGCAGGGTGGCAGTTGGCAGTGCAGAAACGCAGGAAAAGTCAAGGTTTGGAGCTAATTTCTAGTCGGTTCAGAAAATTACGTTTGGCAGTCTGGGGTCCTTCACTGCCATGGTGTTTTAGCCCTGCGACACGGTCCTTGGACTCCAGCTTGGACCGAAGCGGTGCAGAACGAAAGCCTGCTCCAGGAGGACACGAGCAGGGTGGCAGTTGGCAGTGCAGAAACGCAGGAAAAGTCAAGGTTTGGAGCTAGTTTCTAGTCGGTTCAGAAAGTGACGTTTGGCAGTCTGGGATATGGGCCGCGGGCCTAATCCGTCCTTCACTGCCATGGTGTTTTAGCCCTGCAACACGGTCCTTGGACTCCAGCTTAGACCGAAGCGGTGCAGAACGAAAGCCGGCTCCAGGAGGACACGAGCAGGGTGGCAGTTGGCAGTGCAGAAACGCAGGTAAAGTCAAGGTTTGGGAGGGGGGGGGGAAAGGGAGATAGTGGAGCCGCAGAAACGAAGTCCGGCTCCAGGAGGACACGAGCAAGGGTGGCAGTTGGCAGTGCAGAAACGCAGGAAAAGTCAAGGTTTGGAGCTAGTTTCTAGTCGGTTCAGAAAGTGACGTTTGGCAGTCTGGGATACGGGCCGCGGGCCCAATCCGTCCTTCACTGCCATGGTGTTTTAGCCCTGCGACACGGTCCTTGGACTCCAGCTTGGACCGAAGCGGTGCAGAACGAAAGCCGGCCTCCAGGAGGACACGAGCAGGGTGGCAGTTGGCAGTGCAGAAACGCAGGAAAAGTCAAGGTTTGGAGCTAGTTTCTAGTCGGTTCAGATCCGTCCTTCACTGCCACGGTCCTTGGACTCCAGCTTGGGACCGAAGCGGTGCAGAACGAAAGCCGGCTCCAGGAGGACACGAGCAGGGTGGCAGTTGGCAGTGCAGAAACGCAGGAAAAGTCAAGGTTTGGTCTGGGATACGGGCCGCGGGCCCAATCCGTCCTTCACTGCCATGGTGTTTTAGCCCTGCGACACGGTCCTTGGACTCCAGCTTGGACCGAAGCGGTGCAGAACGAAAGCCGGCTCCAGGAGGACACGAGCAGGGTGGCAGTTGGCAGTGCAGAAACGTAGGAAAAGTCAAGGTTTGGAGCTAGTTTCTAGTCGGTTCAGAAAGTGACGTTTGGCAGTCTGGGATACGGGCCGCGGCCCAATCCGTCCTTCACTGCCATGGTGTTTTAGCCCTGCGACACGGTCCTTGGACTCCAGCTTGGACCGAAGCGGTGCAGAACGAAAGCCGGCTCCAGGAGGACACGAGCAGGGTGGCAGTTGGCAGTGCAGTGTCATCTCGGGTCTCTTTAGGATGCCATTTAAAGTTTCATACTGCGGTTACGAACGGGGGCTTCGGGTATGGGTCTTAAGTGCTAGAGCAACCCTTTAGGTCCCCAAGACACCTGCCCAATGACGAAAGCTCCTATTTCTTGAGCCATGAAAAAGTGTCAGAACACATAGTTGTGCGTGTCATCCTGCAGGGGTCCATGCTGCTTGCATGTGCACAGTGCCAAACGCACATACAAATGGTTTGTTTAGGTCAGTTTCTGGTTTCTTTAGGGTTCATTTCATGCTTACGACACAGAGGCAGGCATGACCCTCCAGTGTCCAGGGGTCGGCGGCAGAGGGCGTAGCCCTTTATATATATATATATGTATATATGTATACGTCCAGGACAGGGGTGCTGCCCGGGGAAGGTTTTGACTTCGCAGAGCCAGTGTTTTTTGCATTTTGGGATTTCGGCGGAATGGCCGAATAGCTTACGAGATTTGTTTCCAAAACACAAAACCCTGAACCCCAAAACCTAAATCTGACATGAAACCCTAAGTAAGCCTTGAAAGTAAAATCTCATTAAAACCCTGGTCAAAACCTAAAAACCCTAAATGAAACCCTAGATAAACCCTAAAAAAACCCTAAACAAACCCCAAACAAACCCTAAACAAACCCTAAAGAGTTGGTGACGTGATAGACCTCTGGGCCGCACCCCCGGCCTGGGGGTATATATACATATATGGATAACCTACTATCTATTTTACTCGTATAGAATAGATATGAATAGATAATGTACATAAAGATACCTAGATTGATAGATCCATAAATAGATCAATAGATTGGGCAGATAGATTGATAGATTGATAGATGGATAGGGTACATCCATATCCATGGTCCATTTCAGTCGAAACACATCTCTGCAACCGAGGTCAACTCTCTGGGTTCCTGGACACGATCAGCATCAGCTTCGTCCAGAGTCACTTTCCGCCAGGGATGTGCTTGGCTGTCCTGCCACTTTTAGCATGTCCCGAAGTTGGATGGATGCGTGTACAATAAGAAAAATATGTGTACCCGTATCATGTATAATATGTATGTATGTTATATATATATATGTTATATATACAGTGTATATATATATATGTTATATATTATATATATATGTTATATATATATATGTTATATATATATATAATCGTATGTGTGTACGTACAATTGTATACCATCACATACATTACATACACAACTTGGGTGATACCGAAGCAGAAAAGTTTTCCCTTAAAATGAAACATGGACATTTGGAACACCAACAGATGGTCACCAGGAGAAGCGACACCTTACCCATGTTCATTGCAGCTGGAAAATATATGTGTCAATTTATTGCAAAAATGCAACCCATTTTCACCTACCTGAAGGGTAGGTGAATCAACTATTATTATTGATTAATATGCCATGTTTCATGCTTTAGATCACCAATCATTTTGCAATCATTGCCGCACATCTCCTATAAATCGATAGCCAGGATAGCCAGGGCTGGTTTCTCGATATTTGGTCACTTCGATCTGTCGGATAAATCCCAGCCCTTTGGCTGGTGCAATTCCTTCGTCTGTTGGACAAATCCCCATTTGTTGGGTCTGTTCCGGATAAATCTCTGCTTTTGTTTGCTCCCAGAAAACTGCAAAGGGTGACTTTCTCTGCAAAATGCAATCAATCCATCCCTGAAGTTCCCGACCCTCCCATCGAATCCCTGACTTGGACCCCAACTTAGCTCCCATCCCATTCCATCACTAAAGTTTCCCAAAGTTCCCACAATGATCACTCCTGAAAATGCATGAAGATCTGTGACACCTCGAAGCTCCCAGCAGTGGTGCGGAAGCGCTCTGAGGCCGCCTGCGAAGCGGGCATCCCCATGAGGGGAGAAGGGGGAGAAGATACCCCCAGTTATCTGGCAGTATCAAATATCATCAATTATCCATTTGATATGGATAATAAGTATATTGTAGTTGTAGTTGTTATTGAGCAAATAACTATCCATAGATACTGATTAGACAAAATCAGTCCATATCAATTTGGTCATAGTTGGGCCCTTTTCAGGATCCAGGGTGCCCCTAGAAGCTGGAAGAAGTAGCAGATTTGCCAAGTGCTATCCCAACTGAAGTGAGATGGCCTTCTGCTCGAGACGCTTCTCCAGCTCAATCTGCACTTCTTTGATTTTTTGGGTCAGATTGCTGGACCTTAGCACCAAGGCTTCTAGGCACGGCCTAATTTGTGGGCCAGGGCTATCCATGTAACCAAGCATCAATCCTGCCGGCATGATATATTTAGCCTAGATCCACAACATGACTAGAATCAGAACCTGTTCTGGAGTTCCTCTCGGGTGCAACAAGCAATAAGCCCATAAACAGCTGAATTGTTTTAAGCTATATAGATTCGACAGCAAATGCAGGTGCTGACAAGTTTGATACACATGCCGTTCTTGGAGGTTTTCTAGAAAGTTTGCCATTCGACCAGCTGAAGGAAGATGTCATGAACAACTGGTGACCTGTTCTTCAAACCGTCTATCTTCTCTGGTCGTGGCTCAAAATTGGAGCATCAATGGACCCATAGAAGCAAAATTGATTGTCGAATTTCGGTGATCTCCTCATTTCTGTTTGCAACATGCCCAAGTCTGTTAGTGAATACATACAATTTTGTGGCAAACAATAGTTAAACAGCCATAACACAACTGGATTCACAAACCCATCTTACTGGTAATCTCCTCCCACTTTAAAATACCCCCAGACGGATCTATTCATTTCCAGGATCCGTTGGAAATTCAAATTTAGAGGGGGGTGATATCTTCTAAATCTATCCATGCAAAATAGACCCTTACAGTACACCCCTTATTTGTAGATGATCTCGAGCTATCTCTGGCATTTCAGGCCAAATCACAACTAGATAGTAATTAGATATGATAGGATATGATGTAATTTGTGTATTTGAATGCATTTGGAATGATATGTCTAGATATCCTTGCTGTCTGTAACCTGTCTGTAGCTGATTTTCCCTAAGATAAACCCACAGTAGCTACCAGTAACTGAGATGTTGACTCGCCCAGCTTCCGACCGGCCACCTGTAAAGCCTTCTGCAAGGCTTGCATGCCTGGATCCATGGGTTCTAGGGTGACAAAAAAACGGTGAATCAGTGAAGAAATTTCAAAAAACATATGGCAGTGTGTCAAAACCTTGTACCCCTGGTGAACATCAAAATAGCTGGTAAATGGATGTTCATCCCACTAAAAATGGTACTTATAGGTATTGATCCATAGCCATATAATATGATGGTTGGGGTTGAGCCACCCGCTCAAAAGTAGGAAGATGATTAAGGATCATCATCCCAATTACAGATAAGACACCAACTTATCTCATGGTCTTCCGTTAAGTTTAGAGAGAAAACGTTGAATAAATGGTTTTGATGATAATTGTCCTCGTGAAAATTACCATTTGAAGTCGTCGTTTTGAAGTCATTGGTGTTCCAACAGTCCGCATCCTAAAGTTTCAATTTTGACGCAAACAGTGATGGTTAACCATGGGATTTGTGCCTTACACAACGGGTATGGGCCAAATTGGGGGATACCCGGGATACCCCAAAAGTGTAATTTGGAGGAGGGTATCCAGACAAAATGAAGAAAAACAACTGTATATCAATAAATCTCCTTCAGCCTTTGCCCAATCAATGGTTACATTGTATGTCATGCATTCATATCATATAATCATCTGGAAAAATACCCTACTCCTATTTCAAAGGATGGAGTCATAGGGCGACGTGTTTGTGGAAGCGACAAAGCTTGGAGCTATGGATCAAACCAAGTACAAAATCTTCAGAGGATTGTAGATACCTCAGTACTTGATATTCCAATCACATGAGCAGTGATGAAGCCATTTGTGGCTAAAAAAATTGGATTGTTTGATCCTCAAAATGCCCAGCTATGTTTGGTTCACTTGGCCATGGCCTTTACCGGATTACCATGGATTACCCATCCCTTTCGCGCCTGTGGCATTTTGCTTCAGCCGCAAATGCTCCACAAAGGTGTTGTAGTGCGCCACCTGGACTCGGAATGAACCGAATTCTTCACGAACAGCCATCCAAGCTTCAACTCATCCAAGATCAAATTGCTGACTTATCTGATGTTATCTATATAATCTCACTCTCCAAAAATGGGGGATAGTTCGCTGGAATCCAGCAAGAACAGCCCGGGCTGTAGAAATTCATTGGAACTACCTGGATTTTCCTTCGCCAGGCACTGCCAACACTGAGTCACTGAGTGAGTCAACACGGTGGTTGGGATGGGTGGGTAGCCTCCCCGTCTTTCGCTATACTTCACCAGAGAAGCAGGAGCTCTGAAATAGGGTACCCACCAAATTTGATGGTTTATCATGGTTCAGCAGCATTTTCCTTATCAAAATATTTGTCTTGGGTATCCCTAGTTTTCGGACAAACAACACCTATTCGCTGTGGGAGCACCTCTTCTCTTCAGCTGAAACGGTTGCCAACAGCTTCTTCATCGGCTGAGTTCATCACGACCAGCATCTGTGAGGTCTCTAGGTTGACCTGCGAGTTATTCTCAAGTTTTCATCCCTGCAAATGCTGTGGAGAACATAACAAGATCTGGAACTTGTATTGAACTATTCAAAGATGTTCAGCCTTATGATTTCTTTCTAAAAAATTCTGCCCACATTGATATACCATCATATATGGTTCCGAAATGTTTTTCTGGCTGGTTCCGGGCGATAGTAACAAGAGTGCCTGGAAGAACTTCACATATAACTATAACTATCTTCAAGCGCATGGCAGCAAAAGGTCCAAGTCAAAGGTACATCCTGGAAATGAAGAAATCCTAGCGACTGTCACAGACAAGTACAGCATAATCTGCAGATTGGAAAAGACCCTAGTTTGTGCAGTGAATGCCTTTGAAATGTTCAATTCCACCTCCGTTGCTAGAAAGAGAGCTCCCCCCTTTCTTCTCTACGGTGTTCACAGCTTCAAATCGTTTTGACCAAGCATCCATCATCGGGAATCATTAGCATCGGAAACGCATCCGACACGGCAGGCCTCTGGGGATTCTCTTTCCCGGTCATGCAACACTGCCAAAGCCTGAGCGGGATCTCAGGCACGTGGAAACTCCAAGACTTCAAACGCCTGGATCCAAGGATTTCGTTGCGAAGTTTCAGGAGAATTTTGCGACTTTGCCATGTTCTTATTGACACTTTTGATGAAGTTAGGATGGTTTCCTCTATAGATTTTTCCTTGCAAGTCTGGGAGAACCACAGGCCCGGAACTCGCTATGAGGTCTTTGACTTTGTGCCACTTCAATCACTGGAACCACATGGTTGTGGCGACCAGAAACACAAATGGCAGGTCATGTTCAATATTAACATGTTAAACATAAACATGATCAAACCATCTATTTTTGGAGGTAATGTTAAATTTGAGCTGCTCCCATATGATCCGTATGGGTAAGTACGAAAAAAATCCATGGTTTGCGCCTTCTCAATCTGCTCCAAAGCTTCTCCGTTGCGACCTTTCGTTTCAAGCACTGCAGCGTCGCTGTCGTTGGTGGTTAGCATGTTTTTCAACCCCATCCAGAAACCATCTTTCAGTTGGAGATCATCATCCCAAGTGTTGGGATGCCCTTCTTTGAAACCAGCAGCCAGGGGTCTGATTTTATTTGTTTCAGAACCCTGGCGTAAGTCTAACAGCAAGTTGGGGTCGCAGCAACTTTATCAAACCATTGGAGAGACCCCCGCCATGGCAGGCTTTGAGCTTCCCACCAGTGGTGCTCAAAAGCACACCGTAATTCAGGTATGTCCGCGCCTCCGGGACGTGGAAAACTGAACAGCTTTTGGAAGGCACTGCTCAGCAGTTCCAGCTGTTCCACTGAGAAAAGCACGGCATTCTCCGCTTCCTTGTAGTGCTGCTCTATTCTCAAGCACTGCTCAGCAAACCTGAGTTTGAATCAAAACCTGCCTCCAACCCTTCAAATTCTGGAGACCGTCACTGCGCAAGGAGAACTTCATTTCAGACGCATCGAGAACAGCCGGATATTTGGGTCTCGTTGTTTCACTTAATTATATAATATCATATTATGTATATATATATATATTTATTTATATATACATTATGATATATTTATTATATTATATGATATTATGTGATATTAAATGATATTATATATTATATTGTATTATATTATATTATATTGTATTATATTATATATACATTATATTATATTGTATTATATTATATGATATTATATGATATTATATTATATATTATATATTATATATTATTTTATTTTATTTCATTTTATGTCATATTTTATATTATATTATATTATATATTGTATTATATATTATATTATATTACATTCTATTGTATTACATTATGTTATATTATATATATTACATTATATTATATACCATAATATTATTTATTGTATTATATTATCTTATACTATATTATATTTTATTATAAATTATATTCTATATTACATATTATATATTGTATTATATTGTATTATAGATATATTATATTATATTGGATTGTAAATATATTACATTATATTGTATTATAAATATTTTATATTATTTTTTATTGTATTGTATTATAATATTATATTATATTGTATTATTTAATATTCTATTATATTATATTATGTTATATTATGTTATATTATATATCATATTACTTTATATTGTATTATATTGTATTATATTGTATTATATTGTATTATATTGTATTATATTGTATTATATTGTATTATATTGTATTATAGTGTATTATATTGCGCTATATATTGTATTATAGATATATTATATTATATTGGATTATAAATATTATGTTATTATAAATACAATATTTTATATTATATTGGTTTTAATTTTATATTATTTCATATTCTTTTAAATTTGATTATAGATTTTATTATATATTATATTATTCTATATTATATTATATTATTATATATTATATTATTCTATATTATATTATATTATATTATATAAATAAATTCATATGTGTATATATAATATAATATATACATAATATATAATGTTATATTATATATAATACTATAAAATATACATATGTTTTATATATATATATACATATATTATCATACATATACATATACATATATTATCATACATATACATATACATATACATATACATATACATATACATCTACATATACATATACATCTACATCTACATATACATATACATATATCATATATCATATATCATATATCATATATCATATTCATACATACATAGTTGGCCGAGCGCTCAAACAGCTTTGGGTCAAGCACTGAAGGGCTGCATTCTGCTTACCGCGGCTGCGGTAGTAGCCTGGGCTTCAAACACTTGGCCGGACATCCGCGGCAGTGGTTCTATGAGGCCACTTGATTTACATCATCCATAACATGGAAACTGCACAATTTGTACCCTCTGGTGAACTAACATAGCAATGGAAAGATCCACCATTTTTGATGGGAAAATCCACTATAAATAGCCATTTTCCATTGCTATGTTAGTTCACCAGAGGGTAATTCTTGTCAATTCTTGTGATATTTGGGGGGCATTGGGGGCTGACCCCACCTCCAACTACACCGATTCGACTTGATCAATATTGAAAACAGCTGTGGTAAGGCCCACATGTCCTCCACAAGACAGGTTAGTTCAGAAATGGGGATGGCATCGCGCTATACCTGTATACCCTAAAATTGCCGTGTGCTACTGGGAAAATCAACATTTTAAACTACAGGATTTGGGGGTGTTGTTCTCTGTTAATTGCAGTCAGGCAGCAACAAAGGTTGTTGAAGGTGACTGCTCGCAAAACTACTCGCCTTTGGTAGTTCGGAACGTTGTCCGCTTCTGTCATTGCCTCGCACGAAAATGACCGACCATCCCATGCGTAATGGAAAAAAATATTAAGAAAATGTCTCTTCAAAGAACATCAAGTTTGGGACCTAGGAGTCATAGCAGTCATAGGTCATATGACATATGTCCAAAAAGCAGCCCCGAGGATTGTTGGTTTCCCACTTGAAGAGATGAATCTTGCACGGGCCTGATCTTAGGAATTGCAGGTGGTTGGTAGCTTTTTGTGTCCCCAATAAAATTGACTTGGAGATCACACCAGAGATGCAAACTAGCAGTTTGAAACATAAAGACATCCCCTTTAAGAAAAATAACACCTCTCACATCCAGCAAGGTCCAGTAGGGTCCAGTAGGTCATAGCACCTCCGCTTTCTTCAGCAACTCCAACGCTGCGGTGAAGTTCCCTGACCATTCGTCACTGCATTCTGATCTGGATCAAAGAGGGACTTCTCATTGGATTGGTTTAAGGGAAAATCTACAGGAAACCATGGTTTTTACCATCAAATATAGGGCTTTCCTGTAAATTTTCCCATCATCCAATTCTATGAACTTCTTCATTCTGTATTCTCTCTCTATGAAAAAGTCTGAGAATAATCTGAATCAAAGTCTGAACCTAAATCCAAAAATCGGACTTCCAAACTGACGTGGCCGTGGCTATGGATTTAGAAGCCTACTAAGAAAATCTTCTAAACATTGAAACAGCGGCTCTTTGCGCTTCACAGCTAACCGCTAACCCCGGAGGCTCAAAAATGTCCTACCCTTCTGGGTGTGTCATCTCAAATCTTTAGTTATGAAGACTCCAAAACACACATATTATAACTAACTATAGTTGTAATAACCCACATATTATGCCATTCAGTTAATAACCCACATATTATATATTATTTTCTTAAAGAGCCACATGCAATCCAACTTATCCAACCAACATCCAACCATTGCCATGGCCAGCCCATTGCCCCGAGTTCCTCGCCACCCGAGAAACTCTCGCCTTTGCTCATGCATTGCACACTCCAATTGTTGCAAGAGACCACCTTGCGTCAGGCGATGAAGGATTTTCTGAACCAATATACCAACATACTATAGACCAAGATAAACATTATAAAATATTCTATATATATATATTATATTATATATATATGTATATATATATATATAAACCACTGGATTTTGGGTGTAGCCTTTTTTTGACAAACCCCATCTTTCGATATCTTTCCAGGGTTCTCATGGTGTAGCTTCTCCATGTTTTTCCCATAGAAGTTCTTCAATCTCCTGAGCAGCACATTTACTTTTCCTTAGCCCTGACGGCCGTCGCCGTTTTAGAACCGCAAAGCCGATTTGACTCTGCAGTCTTGTCGCGGAGCTAGCAGCTAAAGCAAAAGAGGGGTGTACCATCGAGCAGTTGAGTTTTCACCATTCATCAGAGAAAAAACATGCCTGAAATCACAAGGCTGACACACCCTACAGCTAAGGGTTAGCCAACGGGCCAACAGGCTGAAAATTTGGCAGGAATGCCTATGTTGCCGGTGCACTAATTGAAAACAGGGGCGGGGGCAGAGTCGAGGGCGGGTCATCTTGAACCCACCAGCCGACACTCGCATTGATTCCCCGAAGCAGTTCAAAATCATGCATCTTGGACCACTGGGCCGTGTTCCCAGAAGTCAGCTCTCGATCAAACCAAGCATCTGATTATTGGATGTTTCAATGTGCTCGCTGGATCTCGCTGGTAGGTTTCTCCGAAAGCTGAAATCTGTTGTTCAGCCCATGATCAGCCACTCAAACTTTTTGTCAGAGGTGACTAATGCTATGCACCATGTGTCCTTGGCAGAATTACCAAGCTCACCCTTGTCCTTGGCTGTCCACCAACGTCAAGCCGGCAAGCGTGACAAGCCCTTCACCGTGCACATGTAATTGGGATAGTGATGTAGCTACGTAACATGTGCACATGTTCCAGTACAATGTTGGTTTGTCTGAAAATTGGGTACCAAAAAAAGCCGCGGTTCATCGTCCTGTTCTGTAAAACTGTTATTTCAGCGTACCCGTTACTCCAAGGGTCCTACCGATGGTACACGTCTGTTCAAGCCAAAATAGCTCGTAGTTTTGGTAGTGATAGATGTTCATCCCCCCATTATGGTACATATATAATTATGCAAATGCCTAAATGTACATAACATAAGTAGTTGGTTTTGCTCCATTTGATCCATCAAGAATGGTTCCCTGGGTCTTGAACTTGGCAGTTGTAGAATCCTTTCGCAATTCTGGCCGAGCTGCTCCAAGTCAAGGGCTCCGATTGGGGACCCACGCAGGTTGCGCCTTCTGGATCGGACTGGCGCTGCACTCAATCGCATGAGTAGGCTCCTTGTCGCATCTGAGAGCAGTTCATCTATTAATTTTGGCGATTGTATAAATGAGGAAAGCGAGGTTTTAAGCCACCGGATCTTGGGGTACCGTGCTTTACAATTCCAAGTTCTTTTGCAAAAAAGCCATGGGTTTGGTAGGCTCTGGTACCATTGAGACTGTGCTTGTGAAAACATATTTTCAGGTACCAGTCCCTCATAGTCCCTCCATTGATCAACGAGTGGGAAACAGGACGTTGACACCGCCGTCCTTGTGACTTGTGCTGAGATGTTCACTGACCGCGTGATCTCGGCCCAACGACCTCTGGGACAGTCGCGGGGGCTCCAGACACAACGCCTTCAGCCGCAGCGCGGCGTAGGCGTCGGCAACAAATGGCCGCGAGATCCGCATCTTTGGGTGAAGATCCTCAGAAAACTCGGCGTGAACCATGTGAACCTCTGATCTCACTCCGAAATTAGACTTACACATGTCATATTACCATAAATATCCATAAATTACCTACAAGTCACCAAGAGAAAGCGATTTGAGTCATCTCAACTCGAGGTGTTGGTGATGACTAGCTCACTTCACCGTATGTCTGGGTGTCTCTGCGATTTGATGTAAGGCCCAGGCAAAGGCGCAATTGCTTCCCATGGTGCTTCCAACTTTTAGACAAAAAACGAAGAAACAATTGCGGCTTGAGATTCAGAATGCCAGCGCGCCGTTGTGCAATTGATGCAATTGCAAAGTCCGGTGGCTCAAGAGCTCAAGAGCTCAACATCATAAGCAAAATGCTGTCCCTCCCTGTCGCTGTCGCTGCATTAAGGAATGGCTTAGTCGGCTTATTTTTCGTACCAAAAGTTTTGGGAGAGTCACAACGAGTGGGGTGAAGTCTGTGGTTGAACCGGCCGAAAGCCCAAATGTGTTGTTCTTACTCTTCAACCATCCGATTTGGTTCAATCATTGGAAGTTTGAAGGCAAAGGTGTGGGTTGAAATTATAAAGCGTCAAAATAGATTGTTTCAAATCCTAAAGTCATCTGCCATTCGCAAAACAAGTTTGTAACCCGAATGAGCCCTTACCCATTACCCATTATTATCCCATCATATGCAAATGCTATCAGATGATATTCGTAAAATGCTTGCCAGATATGATATAACTTAGCCCAGTTCTTCTGTGCGATCTTTTCAGTGGCTACCGTCCTCCAAACTAACATAGACCCTGCCGTAGACTGGAAGATGAGCTTCCACCTAAACACTTCACGAATATCAGGATCAAACTGAAAATATCTACAGTAGGGTAAATGGGTGTGGGTCAAAAAGCACGGAATTCCCTTGGGTTCACACCGAAATAGTTGGTAGTTGTGTTACAGCATTCATCCCCCCAAGTGTATCCCATTGTTTAAGGGATGAACATCCATAACTACCACCTATTTTTCGCTTCACCTTGGGGATTCCATGGGTTTTGACCCTCAGCCATATCTCTAGACTTGGTTTCATGATGTTTCATGATGTTTCATTGAAACTTCGAGAATCCTCCGAAAAAGGTGGGTTTGTCAGAGTTATAGATGATGTTCATCTCCCATAGATGGAATCCCCATAGGTCTTGACACCATCCCTCGACGGGTTCCCAGGCATAGCTTTCAATGGACCGCAGGAATTCCTCATGGTCGTCGCCCAGCAGCTGCTGGCGGACACTGATGGCCTGGCGGTGAACCCTCGAGAAGCCATGAAAAATCAAATTGGGAGGACCCGCCCTATCTTCAGACCAAACCATGTCAAATTTAAAAAATGGAAGATCATGCAAAAACGTCTCGGAAAATAGCCATCTTCCTTCGTTTCATCGCAAATGATGGGCACCCCAAGCTAGATTTCAAGCAAAATCCACGGAACCAATCTTTCACTGGATGGATTTAAGCAAGCAACAAAAATGACAAACATATTTGTTTGCTACTGAATAGCTAGTAGTTTTGGACTTTCATCCCTTAAACATATGCTACAGCGGTACAACATGGGTTCTGAGACATCCCCTATTTCAACATCCTCCTACGATAACGTTCCATCTTCCGGACCTGTTCCAGATTCTCGGCGGCTTCCACAAATCGAGCATATGCATAGCAAAACCTCCGTGCAGCAACCCGTCATCCTTCAACGCCATCACCGCCATGGTGGTTATGATGATGATGATGATGATGATGATGATGATGATGATGATCATGATGATCATGATGATCATGATGATCATGATGATCATGATGATCATGATGATCATGATGATCATGATGATGATGGAATGATATGTGATCATGAATGATCATGATGATTCATGATGAATCATGATGATCAGAATAATGATGAATTCATGAATGATGCCTGGTTGGTGATGATAACAGATGTGAATGGTTGAATGGTGATGGAGATGGGGTGATGATGATTGATGAATGAATGGTGATGCGATGGTGATGGGGGGTGGATGATGATGATGATGGTGACTTGGTGGTGATGAATGACAATGCTGACGATGCTGCATCATGATGGTGATGATGATGATGATGGTGATGGTGGTGATGATGATGATGATCATGATCGTGATGATGATGATGGTGATGGTGATGGAGATGGTGATGGTGATGATGATGATGATGATGGTGATGGTGATGGTGGTGATGATGGTGATGGTGATGATGATGATGATGATGATGCTGATCATGATGGTGATGGAAATGGAGATGGAGATGGTGATGATGATGATGGTGATGGTGATGATGATGATGATGGTGATGATGATGATGATGATGGTGATGGTGATGGAGATGATGATGATGATGATGGTGATGCCGATGATGGTGATGGTGATGATGATGATGATGGTGATGATGATGATGATGATGGTGGTGGTGGTGGTGGTGATGGTGGTGGTGGTGGTGGTGATGGAGATGGAGATGGAGATGGTGATGATGATGATGATGATAATGATGATGGTGGTGATGGTGGTGATGGAGATGGTGATGGTGATGGTGATGATGATGATGATGCTGATGATGATGATGGTGATGATGGTGATGGTGATTGTGATGATGATGGTGATGATGATGATGATGATGATCCGTTTTGTGTAGCTCTGGTATAGCAGCCATCTTGCCCAGATTGATGGTTTTGAGTAATAAAAAGTGGCAGAGGTTCTATTGGAGTCATGTTTTTGACACATGGCTGTGGGTCAAAATGCTCTACCCCTGGTGGCGGACATCTCAAGGATCCCACGAAGCGTCTCCTTCTGCTTCATGGATAGTCATCACATCCTCCTATAGTGAAGCACTTGGCTCCAAGCAGCATTCCTTGTGAGATTCTGTACTGCCTGGATTCCTAGCTCCATCCACTTTATATGTATATATATATATGTATATGTATACACATATATTCTAATATACGTACGGATAATTATGCTTGTTCGAGTCTATCCCATGCTGGTTACATGTGCTTTAACACTGTGGAAACATCCTTAGGATTTAGTCGCATCGGCCAGGACACAAACAGCTAAAACAAACTGAGACCGCCACGTGGTGGTGTAAGTCTTGCGGAACCTGGCGCAATGGGTT
>CAMXCT020003240.1:0-36691 GCA_947184155.2 Cladocopium goreaui
TGATGTCAGGCTTAACCCCAGCTACCATGCAGCTACCTACTGCCCCGGGCACAGATCAGCAGATCCACCTTATCTCTGGCGACAATCTCTCAGACGCCTCCTGCGAAATCGAACATGGCCCGATGGCTAGCTGGCAATGTCCACACTGATCGAACTAAAGAGATCTAAATGAAAGATTTTCCAGCACGCCATGGAGATTACCAAAGGGTACCAGCAGTAAATACCGTGGTGACAGCATGTGACAGCTAGAGTCAGTAGGAGCCTCGGTGACCAATGACACCGTGACCCCGTGTATCACCTGCAACCTTCCCTCATCAACCCCTCAACCCCAGAGGATCTGTCGCAAATGGTGGCTTGACCCAAATTTGGTGTCTACACACCCTTTATTGGTACTTTGATCCCACTCGTTGCTCCGGTCAGTCAATTGTCCACGCCTGCGGCGCACTGGTGGGCCGTTGTCCCATCGGCGGTGCGTACTGCAAGACCGGTGCAGGTGCTGCAGTCAGCACTGGGTGCAGGGCCGGTCCCACTTGTAGGGCTGGTTGGAAGGCCAGGGGCGGGCTGCTGGGCATCGGGATAGGCATTTCCACCCCCAGTGACTGGATCGGCTGGCTGGAAACCTCCTGGTCCATAGGGTTCTCCTCTGGTAGGAGATGTTCCAAGAGCAGGGGATGGCCCCCGAAGCCGAAGGCCTCCGGGGTCTCAGGAATCCAGCTGGTGTTGAGGTCGACTTCCTCCGTTTTTGGGGAGCTGGAGGGCAAGGCCCCCGGATTTTCGGAGACTTCGGAGTCATCACTGAGAGGCGTTGGCCTGAGCAAATCTCAAGCTGTGGGGGTTGGGAGTTGGCACCATCTGAAATGGGGTTGTTCATGACAAATGACGGATGTAGAGTTCCAACACTAGTACAGTAACAGCTCTCTCCCCAAAAAAACATGAACAACGAGGTCATTACGATCACAATAGGACCTAGGATCCCACCGATTCCTCTGATCAAAATAACAACCTCCAAACAAATTTCGTTAAAGCTTGGTGACCCGGGGACCTTGATCTTGGAAATACACAACAATGGAAGGACCCCTCGTTTGATGGCTAGTAGCAGCTGTCCAGCCACTCAGCCCACTCACCCACAATGATCCCCTTACTTCATGAAAACGACACTTGCTTTGAACCTCATCAATCGGAAATGGATCACCGGAAGCACGTTGCAAGGGCACAGAAATAGCCAACTTTGCTCAAACATGGGTCAAGCTGCTCATCACAGGCGAACTTGGGCATACTTGGACCGCACTTTGTATATCTTTTATCCCCTGCAGAGCCCTCAGCAAAGTAGTCAGGTTTGCCTCTTGGCAGCTAAAGGATGTTCCAAATCTGTATTGCGAACTACCCACAACAAACTACCGGCTGATGGTTTCACCCCATTCGAAAAGACGAAATCAAGCTGGAGATGATCGTCCCAGGCAAGGAAAATATAGCACATTATGCATGTATGGAGGTTTCCTGAAATAATAAATAGGGGTACCCCCAAATCAATCCAAATCATCCATGTTCATAAGATGTTCCATTATTATAAACCATCCATTTCGGGGTACCCCCTTTTCAGGAAACCCCCATATTTGAAACCATCCACCAGTCCGGGCGACCGTTTTTGCATCTGTTTGCAGCTTCGTAAAACGCTTCTGTGGTCACCCCTGTGGTTGGCCGCCCCATCATCTTGACTGAGCTACGCCAACAGGTGTAGCTAACACAGCACTATGCATCGCAGGTTCGTGACAGTGCGATGGGTTTTATGTTGGTTTCCTACAAAAGTTGACTTTTTTGTGGAATAAACATGAGTTGAAGTGTTGTTTGTGTGTGTGCTTTCTACAGATCTCTCAAGGTTACCTCCTGCAAAAAGATTTCGCATATACTCAGTTTGACTGTTTCGAACCTTTTCTGTCACTACTGTCATTGTCATCGCCTATACTACATTTATCATCCGGGCAAATTACCATCATTCTCAAACCCCAAATCTGCAGAAATCAATCCGAACCATCATCTATATCGCGGTCGAGTTTGGTCGCAACATAATTCACCCAGCTTCATTGATTGGGTTTGCCCGAAAATGGTGCACTTGCAACTATGACGTTGTGCCAACTGTTTCACCATCTTATATATAAGGTACATGGATCCCACCACCAGTTTCCGGGACTGTGTTACTGGGAGCTTTAACTTCATACCCGAGTCGAGTGCGACATGGGCTGGATATACCCCAAAATGATTAGTGTGAAATGAGTGTGAATATGATATTGTCAACATTTGTCAACCATCAAATTTGAGAAAATCATGGAAAAGACCCATTTCGGACAAATCCATTCTCCTCTTCGCCGGTTTCGCCTTCCGCATCAGAAGCGCAACTTGGTGATTTGCAGCTCACCTTCATCGATGGTCAAGGAGGTACATAAAAAGGTCTCCAGCAGCATTTTGCTACAAAGAAGGCCCTCACCCAAGCAGGCGTCCACCAGTCCTGACGTTCGGGGTGATGGTGATGGAAACCTGAGGGGAAGTTAGGTCACTGGATACATTGGGGAACAAACCTCAAAATCCCAGGAAATGACCACCAAAAATTGGGCGAAACCTCACTGCAACGGAGAGTTTAACATCAGAACCCAATACATCATCAATGAAGGTGGAGCAAAGCATTTACAAATACTCAAACCACTATGTTCAAGCAGTCATGCATAGTTCCCATTGCCAGTTGCGACAGGAGGACCCGCAGAGAAAGCCCCAACTCAATGCAATCTTGTTGATGCAGTATTCATGCATTCCATGTACGAAAAATCTGGCAAAATCTGCAAGGATAAACAGCCCGAAGATCTCCACTGGAAATCGCTAGCAATTCCTTCCCGCTTCCCAGATCGTTTCTCTCCAAGGCTCCCCAATCATTGACCTCTTGCACCACCTGGCTTTTCATCACCATCACATCCTAGGCTGCTTGAGATTGGTGAAGATTGATGTTAAAAGGTAAACCATCTGGTTATTTAACATAGCCATGGAAAATCACCATTTTTTTGGGGGGGTAAACCATCTTTAAATGGGCCATCTATACCATGGCTATGTTACCAGAGGGAAAACAAAATAAAGATGCACAGGATGACAGTTGACCACACTGGACCATCGTTTCATCATGGAATGTCAACTCCGGACCAACACACCCCGACTAATCAAAAAAATTGGTCCCGGGGCCATTTGGTACCCCAAAGGAACCAAAACCCTCCATCATAGTCCCATATTTTGCCCAGGATTCTCCTTTGATATCCCAAATTTCATGGTAGGTCATCATTTTCCCTAGGAAAAATTTGCCATAAATTGTGGGTAAACCATGGTAAACCTCCCACCGAGCATCCAGCACCTGCGAAGCCACTGGAACGCTATGTCTGTGTCCTTCGCCCTCTGCATGGATGCGGCAAGCGGCACGCAGGCGCAAGGCTTCAGCAGGCGGAAGGTAGCCTCTATAGGTGGAGATCTGGCAAATCCATGCTTTCCCCCCAGGACATGATCTACAATTTTGCTGGGTGTTCAGAACCATTTGCCACAAGAATTTATGGAGGTCTCTTAAAATAGTGGTACTTTTCCCCAAATCATCGATCTTAAGAGGATTTGTCCATTATAAAGCATCCATTTTGGTGTACCCCCCATTTTAAGAAACCCCCCATGTTAGTAAACCCTGCAGGGAGGTCGGAAGCGTCGACATCTCAACTGGTTTTTTATCGTGTTTTAGCGCCCAGCCGCTGGGAAGCTCGTCGCAAATGATGGCTAAATCATTCACCGTGGAAGGCACCATCACGCGGGGCGCTGGGATATCTTCCTGCAACGAGGTGATCGGAAGGGAAAGCGAGAAACCAACAGGGATATAACTGGAAGAATTGAGGGCTAATTAATGCACAAATAAAATCCAACCATGGGCACCAGAAGTTGATTTTTTGTTTTATACAAGTGTAGATGCAAATAGGTACAAGGTCAAACAACACAATCCCTTCCTCCTAACAGTTAACACTATGGGAAACCCCGGGTTTCTCAGTGCTTAGGGGATACAAAATTGTTCTTCCACAGTCAGTTGGGTCCTACCGGAGGTTCTTGCACTGGCGACAAACAAATCGCTGATTTGACCAAAAATCATCTCAGAGGTGGCATCCATGGGGTCGTTACCTTCCTGCCAGCTACTGATGGTTTTCCATCAGGCCTCCATCCATTCCAGGCTTGGTGCGCCGAGGGCGGAACCCTGACATCCGGCGAGATCCAGCCGCGGCGTTGCGAAAACCGACAGGAAACCTGTAGTTTTACCATGTTTTACCTGTCAACTACTTGGATTTGCTTAAGGACCCCAAAAAAAATCAAAAGCATTCCCTAAAGATCCCCCAAGTCGTGGATTTCCCATTGGGAAAATCAAAAAATCTTGGCGGATACAGGATTGCAGCGCGGGTCCTGCAAACATTCCCAATGGCCCCCCTCTGGTCTACCCCAGAGGGTCCTGTCCAGGAAAAAACATGATTAAATTTGTGAGGATCCCGACCTTTCTGACCATTAAAATCCTGGTACTCTAACCTTTCTAGCCAGAATCCACCTTCCAAGATGCAAAAAGGTTTGCAAGCACTAACGGTCCTGACACCTCACGTTTCCAGAAAGGCATTTGTCCTCTGAGAGATCATTTTCTGAACGGGAAACCATTGGTTTTCCACATCTATGTTAGTTTACCATAGGGTCACCCCCCATTTGTGGGAACAATCACAAATCCAGCCCGCCAGGTGACCTCGATCCCTTGGTTGATCCGCTTTCCAGAGCGATCGCGTGCAGCCAAGGGCAACTTCAAGTAGTCTCCTGGCGACGCTGGGCACCTGAGATCTTTCCAGATGCTCCAACTTCACTGGTGTGGCATGGAAACTGATAGGGTGAATTTGAGATATATAATTAAAATAACAATCTATCTATCTATCTATCTATCTCTCTCTCTCTCTCTCTGTCTGTCTGTCTGTCTGTCTGTCTGTCTGTCTGTCTGTCTCTCTGTCTGTCTCTCTGTCTGTCTCTCTGTCTGTCTCTCTGTCTGTCTGTCTGTCTGTCTGTCTGTCTGTCTGTCTGTCTGTCTGTCTGTCTGTCTGTCTGTCTCTCTGTCTGTCTGTCTCTGTGTCTGTCTGTCTCTGTGTCTGTCTGTCTCTGTGTCTGTCTGTCTGTCTCTGTCTGTCTCTGTCTGTCTCTGTCTGTCTCTGTCTGTCTCTGTCTGTCTCTGTCTGTCTCTGTCTGTCTCGGTCTGTCTCTGTCTGTCTCTGTCTGTCTGTCTGTCTGTCTGCCTCTGTCTGTCTGTCTGTCTGTCTGCCTCTGTCTGTCTGTCTGTCTGTCTCTGTCTGTCTGTCTGTCTGTCTCTGTCTGTCTGTCTGTGTTCTCTGTCTGTCTCTGTCTGTCTCTGTCTGTCTCTGTATGTCTCTTCTCTCTCGTCTGTCTCGTATCATCTATGTTCTACTGGTTCTCTCTGGCTCTATGTCTATATGTCTCTCTTGTCTATCTGTCTCTCTGTTCTCTCTGTTCTCGTCTCTCGTTCTCTCTGTTCTGTCGTCTGTCTGGCTACTATGTCTGTCTGTTCTGGTCTATATGTTCGTATGTTGTCTGTCGTCTGCTCTCTGTTGTCTCTTCTCTGTATCTATATCTGTATCTCTCTATGATCTCTCTATGTCTCTCGCTCTGTCTCTATCTATGTACTCTCCTCTCTGTCTCTATCTCTTGTCTCTTCTTCGTTCTCTTCTATCGTCTATCTCTCTGTCTCTCTCTTTTCTGTTTTTTGTTGGTTTTTTTTCTCTCTCTCTGTCTCTCTCTGTCTCTCTCTGTCTCTCTCTGCCTCTCTCTGCCTCTCTCTGCCTCTCTCTGTCTCTCTCTGTCTCTCTCTGTCTCTCTCGGTCTCTCTCGGTCTCCCTCGGTCTCTCTCGGTCTCTCTCGGTCTCTCTCCGTGTCTCTCCGTGTCTCTCCGTGTCTCTCCGTGTCTCTCCGTGTCTCCGTCTCTCGGTCTCTCGGTCTCTCGGTCTCTCGGTCTGTCTGTCTCTGTCTGTCTCTGTCTGTCTCTGTCTGTCTCTGTCTGTCTCTGTCTGTCTCTGTCTGTCTCTGTCTGTCTCTGTCTGTCTCTGTCTGTCTCTGTCTGTCTCTGTCTGTCTCTGTCTGTCTGTCTGTCTGTCTATTGATCGATTGATCTATCTTTCTATCTTTCTATCTGTCTGTCTGTCTGTCTATCGATCGATGTATCTATCTACCTATCCATCTATCTACCTAGCTATCTATCTATCTATCTGTCTGTCTATCTGTCTGTCTGTCTGTCTCTATCTATCTGTATCTCTCTGTATCTATATCTATCTATCTCTATCTATATCTAGTTCTATCTCTATCTTTCTCTATCTATACAGTTCTATCTATATCCATCTCTATCTATCTCTATCTATATCTATCTATATCTATCTATGTCTATCTCTATCTATCTCTATCTCTATCTATCTCTATCTCTATCTATCGATGTCTATCTCTATCTATGTCTATCTCTATCTATCTCTATCTATCTCTATCTATCTCTGTCAATCTCTGTCTATCTCTGTCTCTCTCTGTCTCTCTCTGTCTCTCTCTGTCTCTCTCTCTCTCTCCCTCTCTCTCTCTCTCTCTCTGTCTATCTCCATCTATTTTTATCTATATCTTTCTATCTCTATCTATCTATCTATATATTAAATTTCACGAGCTCCTGGGATTTTGTGATTTTTAAAACGGCATTGCGCGGAAATGCTTATTTTAAAAAAAATGCGGGTTGGACAAGTTTTGGACTGATCATGTTTCCGACCGTTTCCGACCGTTTCCGACCGTTTCCGACCGTTTCATTTTTTCTGAACGATTAATTGGACCAATTCCATTTATGGAAGGCTCATCCAGTGCAAACCCGTGCAAACCATGACGCTTAAGTTTTTTGGTGCCACCCTTGTGCGCGTACAGTGCACCACATATTGCATCTTGACCTTGATATCCAATATTCCCTAAAAATCACAAAATCCCAGGAGCTCGTGAAATTTAATATATCTATATCTATATCTTTACATATATATATATATATACGTCTATATCTCTCTCTATGCCTATCTGTATCTATCTATATCTATATCTATACATATATATATATATGTCTATATATCCCTCTCTCTCTCTATGCCTATCTATATCTATCTATATCTATCTATATCTATCTATATCTATCTATATCTATCTGTACCTATCAATATCCATCTATATATATTTATATCTATCTATATCTATCTATATCTACCTAGCCTATATCTATCTATATCTACCTATATATATCTATATCTATCTGTATCTATCTGTATCTATCTATATCTATCAATATCTATCTATATCTATCTATATCTGTCTATCTATCTGTCCATCTATCTATAGCAGGTTAAAGCATCTTAAAGTGATCCCGATCCAAGAAAGCCAAGTGCTACATGATCTATATGGTAGTACCATCCCCACAAACGTCAAACAGATCCGATGCTTCACCGCTGAAACCATTCGTTGAGCAGCATGCCATGTTCTGATATCATGAGACGCTCAAAAACAGAAAAGCCCATTGATGTCTTCTCCAGCATTAAATTTGTGAAATCTATTCATCGTTGTGCCCATGCACAGGGGCATTATTGTCTGTTTGGATCTGTTTGTTATATCAACCCCTTGAATTATTAGCCAATCGGGTTCATCTTCCAAAATATGGAGGTTTCCTAAAAATGGGGGTATATACCCCTAAATCATCCATTTTCAAGGGGTTTTCCACTATAAACCATCCATTTAGGGGTACCCCCATTGTAGGAAACCCCCATATTTGATTGTCAAAGCTCTAGACACCCACAACCCCTGGCATATTCCTGCGCTCATAGCCCAATACCCATTATCCCTTCTCTTAGCAAATATCTTAAAAACACAACAAATAAGCGTGGGGGTTTGAAAATGGTTGGACGATAGTGCATCTATAATAGTAATAAAACACAATAATAATAATAATAACATTAAAGAAAAACATAATATATATATATAAATAGACACCATATACCGCACACACACACACACACGTGTATATATATATATATCCCATGCAGCAAAAAAATAATTGAGATTAACCCAGAAAACGTGCCCTTTCCCAGATTTGCGCGCCTTTCATTTTCCCGCCGGGCCCCTGGCTGGTGAGCATGGACGGCATAGCCGAGACCAGCGGCACCTGCCAGGCTCCGGGGGAAAATCTTCCAATTTCCAGTGGGATGTCTTTAGAATACCTAATTACTGAAATAATATTTATCTGCACAACAACCATCTTGAAAAATATGAAAGTCAATGGGAAGGATGACATCCCATATATGATATGAAAAATAAAATTCATGTTCCAAACCACCAACCAGACATATATATATATACATAAATATACATATATATATATACAGGATTAGGACTAGATAGGACTAGGATTTACATATATATATAATATATATTAATGTATATAATGTATATAGGAACTAGATAGAACTAGGATTTCTCCTGGATCTCGTTCTCTGCAGGTTTGGTGGTTTGCACGTCCACTTTTGGCATCGGGCATCCAAAAAAGAACACCATTTGCAAAAATATTCAGCAGTTCATATTCAATTCCATCACCCTCAGCAGGGATTGAACATATCCATGCTTCGCCAGCAGCAACCAGCTTGATACATATATATATATATATATATGTATACATATATCTTTGGGCACCAGAATCATAATGTATATTATCATAATAAATATATATATATAGAGTATCTCCCTCTCTCTCTCTCTCTATCCAGCTTGCTGACCATGGCTCGGTCAGCCCCTCCCAGAAATCACCTGCACCAGCTCTTCAGTAGCTGGATGATCTGGATGGGACGGGTCGCACATCCACTTGCACACTGGGGCCAGATAGGACTGCATCAGGTCGAGCCAACTCATCACTTCCCACCGCTTGGTGCAGCGCAGAGGGCTGCCAATGTTTTGGCCGCGAGGTTTTAAAAGGTAGAAAAATGCAGGGCACATCTTGTGCGTGCAATGCATGACTCTTGGATGGACATTCTATCAGAGTTATGTGTATACATATATATATATATATATACAATATACACATAGAATTACATAGAAATATGATAGGTGCCAATAAGTGCTTACCATCTGGTGCTGTTTGTTCATCAAGATCATCGAGCAAAGGCTGTTGCTGTTGAGCCAAAGCTACGCCTCAGAACTCTCAAGGCAAGCGCTTCCTACATTTTTGAAACATTTACGCCATTCCAACCGGTATAGAATGAACCTGCCCTTCATCTTTTGCTAATTTTCACCTAGCCATTTCATGATATTTCATGTGCTGATGATGTCCCCAACTGGCGAAAATCCTATGGATACCCTCCAGCTGCTGGAAAAATCAACTCCGGGAATCAAACATGGAAAATCACCATATATCATTTTTTTCATATATATATATATGCTGTATACATATAGTTCAATATATTCTTATATATAAATATATACTGTATATACTGTATGTATATATATATATACATATGATTTTTCCATCCACATAGATGCTAAATTTTTTAGTTCGGCAACTTTCATGAATTTCCCAGCCAAGCCACTTGCGTCGCCCTGGCGAGGCCGAAGTTTGGGAAGCTTCCAGTGGCTCCTGAATGGCATCTCGGATATCAGTGAAGTTCTATTTGGCTGGAGAAAAAGATGTGTATCTTGCTGGAATATGAAAATCATGTGTAGGATCATCATAATCATCATCATCATAATCATAATCATCATAACCATCATCATCATCATCATACTCATCCACCAGCACCACTTGCAACCCCATTTACAATGCGGGAACGATCCTATACAGTTGCAAATCACAATGGAATTCTGTCGACCGCGCATGCACGAAAAACACTTGAAACCCCATTTACAATGCGGAACCGATCCGACCATGATCCGAGACCGATCCGACCATGATCCGACCATGATCCGACCACACACGAGACCGTCTCGCACCCGTCGCACCGCGGAGGTAGATCATCGAGGTTCGGGGACGGACTTTGTATGGAAAAACATAGGCTTTCGTGCATCTGCTATCTCTCAAAAACGCATTTCGTGCGAGACTTCCTCCAAAACTCCATCGGCAACTCCTCCACCAGCACCACCTGCAATCCCATTTACAGTGAGGGAACGATCCTAGAGTTGCAAATCACAATGGAATTCCATCGGCAACTCATCCACCAGCACCACTTGCAACCCCATTGACAATGCGGGAACGATCCTATACAGTTGCAAATCACAATGGAATTCTGTCGACCGCGCATGCACGAAAAACACTTGAAACCGCATTTGCAATGCGGCACCGATCCGACCATGATCCGAGACCGATCCGACCATGATCCGACCACACACGAGACCGTCTCGCACCCGTCGCACCGCAGAGGTAGATCATCGAGGTTCGGGGACGGACTTTGTATGGAAAAACATAGGCTTTCGTGCATCTGCTATCTCTCAAAAACGCATTTCGTGCGAGACTTCCTCCAAAACTCCATCGGCAACTCCTCCACCACCACCACTTGCAATCCCATTTACAGTGAGGGAACGGTTTCTTTGCTAACTCTTTCCCTCACTAACTCTTTCTTTGACTAACTCTTTCCCTGACTAACTTGTTTCTTTGCTAACTCTTTCCCTGACTAACTGTTTCTTTGCTAACTCTTTCTTTGACTAACTCTTTCCCTGACTAACTCTTTCTTTGACTAACTCTTTCCCTGACTAACTGTTTCTTTGCTAACTCTTTCTTTGACTAACTCTTTCCCTCACTATCTCTTTCTTTGACTAACTCTTTCACTGACTTTCTTTGACTAACTCTTTCCCTCACTAACTCTTTCCCTGACGAACTCTTTCTTTGCTAACTCTTTCTTTGACTAACTCTTTCCCTGACATTTTCCCTGACTAACTCTTTCTTTGACTAACTCTTTCCCTGACTAACTGTTTCTTTGACTAACTCTTTCTTTGACTAACTCTTTCCCTCACTAACTCTTTCCCTGACGAACTCTTTCTTTGCTAACTCTTTCTTTGACTAACTCTTTCCCTGACATTCTAAAAGTCCGTAACACGGAAGTTTCTCCCCCTAAACTTCCTTTGATTAGTGTTGTGGCTGATGTTCCACTGGTCCTTACATGGGCCATTGTGATTACCAATCGTGCTATAACAATCGCCCAATGTGGGTAGTCTCCGGTACTTAAACGTGGCAATAGAAAATCCCAAAACTAAATGGAGGTGTCAATGGCAAAAACATCGAACGAAATGGTGGATTTTGCAGCAGGCCATGTTTGATTTCCGGAGGGTATCTGGTGGTTTTCTTAAAATGGGGGGCATCCTCAAAACATCCCAAAACCATGGGCTTAAAAAAAATTTAAAAAAATGATACTGAACTGATCAACTTGGAGGGCTTGGGGCTCTCCCCCATTTTCGGTGCTCAGCGCAAGATCCGTCGCTTCAGGCCAACGTTGCCTTGTGGAGCCTGCGACTTGGGCAGGGGCGTGGCTGTAGATCTACCATATGCCATCTATGATATATGTATGGAAACATATGGCACACACACACAGATAGAATATACATATAAATATATTATATAATTATTTAATCATGTATCTGTATAATCATATATATACCTAGACCTTCATACGGGCTGAAATTTTCGCCTGCAATGAATCAGCCTCCGGGCTAAAGACCAAAGCCGAGCGAAAATCTCCATTGAACAAGCAGTGTATCAATATCTATGATAATCTTCTCTACTGGCACCGTCCTTTGCTTTTTACCTCAGCCAGCTAGTGATCGGTGCTGGCTGCAGAAAATTTGGTCGACGGCTTATAACATGTATTTTTTGCAATTTTGCTGATTTTGCTTCGGGCGAAAACTGGCATCATTCGGCAAAAACGGGCATCATTCGGGCGAAAACGAAACGAACCACTAATTCCTGGAACATAATCGTTTTTCATGTGTGATCCATCTAAGGTGTATATATATATATATACACAGAGATATATACATACGCATATCAGTGATTGTATGATAAAAACAGTGATCGAATACAACCAATGTGGGTGCTATGATTGGATGTACAGTAACAGGCTTGATATGATTGGGTTTTTTCCATGGCGTTGACCAATGGGTAATATGATGTAATATGGTATCCAAATATCCCGCATCACTTTTGGATTGGATACTCAAATGTACAACTCTTGCGCGTGGTTTTGCCGGAAAGTGCTGGAATCATAGATTTCTCCAAGTTAGAAGCCCTTCCCTGAAAAACGATCGTACAGGAGCAACAGCACCAGCCACGGCGCCTGCGGCGGCTTTTTGCCTGCAGCTGCAACGGAAATAGCTCGTGACGCCAGGGTGATTACTTAACGACAGGCAAGGATCTAACCAACGACAATGTCAGTAAAGCAGTAAACAAAAAAACACCAATATTTTGATAGTTATACCATGTTATACCCATTTATGGTGGAAAATTATGTAAAGTTGGTAGATCCTATTACTTTTCCCACGTGCAGTTTGTAGGAATGAGAATGGGCATTTCACCAGCAGCCCGAGGATTGAAGCAACGAAGCGCTCTGATGTTAGAGGAGTCGCCACTTGGGAATGGCCGAACAGGAAAAAAAATCATCTGCCATAACTGTTGGCATTGTTTCTGCGCACAGGACATGTTCAAACACATGCCAACGAACAGGAAGTGGGAAAACACATTCAATACCCAAAGACCTGTGTCAAACGCCGGTGTTGTTCTTGATTTCATGAAGGCCACACTTGACTACAGGTCATACCAGTGATGCAGTAGCTTTATCCTAGCTGAACCTGAGATCTATATATGTCCATTGGCTCCCCTGAAATCCCAATGCAGGTGGAACGTACAAAATCCGTTCATTCCTGGCTAAATCCCACTGGTTCCCGTATGAGCAGGGCCAAAGGAGGATTTGATGGCTCAATTTCATTGGTCCCTTGTGATCTCCGGCTGCAACATCCCCCTATGCTTGATGGTTTCTTCCCAATTTTGTTGCTTAAATCAAGCAAGCAAACAACTATATAGTCAATCAAAGATAACCAGTTCATGTGGTACACCAAAAAAAGAAACCTCCCATTTGGGGCTGGTGCTACCTCTTTCCGGGACTTTTGGGGATGGTATGCTAGCGGGTTTATCACATGAATTGTTCTTATCCCACTTTGATGGTATATACCATCTTGTTATTAATCTAAATTTATGGAACATGGTCCTTTTTTATATGTATATATATTATATATATATATGCACATGATTTACCAAAAAAAATATGTGATTTTCTATAGCGGATAGTAACTGCCAAGAGGTAAATGACCTATCAATCGTGGCATAAATTACCTATGACCCACCTCCATAGTCATGGCATCAATTACCAAGAGGGTATACCACATCAGACGACTCATCAGCATCGCATTCCCCAACCTCCAGGCTCTGCTCCAGGCTTGGTAGACTGCGGCGATTTTGCCTGCGCCAAGCAGTAAATCCATGGCCAAGATGAAGTGGCCCAAAAAGAAAAAAACATGAGAAACTAGGGGTTTGCCATGTGTGTTCATTGTTTCTTCACCACCTGCCAACTGACGGTCTCTAGGTTTGTTCATGTTAGTCATTTTGTTTGTTCAAACCATCAACATTTTTGGTCGGGTTTTCCCGCGATTTGCCAAGTGAAGCCTTGCGCAAAAAAACCATTCGGAACCCGTGGAGCAAATCTACCCAGTGGTTCGTTGGTGTGAGGACCAAGGTCATACCATCAAGCAAAACATGGGCCATAGTCAGCACAAAAAAAATACTGAATGCGCGTCCATGATCCGATCTATCTATACCTTTGGACTTTTAGAATGCTTCATAATTAGACATACAGAAATTACATTACCATATGGATCCATATGTGCTGAACATTTCTGCCCTGCCTCTTTCGTCTCTTTGCGGCCTGGCTCTGGGGCAGCTTGGGATCCAAAGGACGAAATGGCCACGTCATCGCCATGCGGAGGGTGGCAAGAATTTCACAAGTGTGGCGTTGGGGGTGCCTTTGTCTCACCAAAAACAGAACCAAAACAAACAGCGTTGCAACCTTCCATGCGTGAATTTCAGCTTAAATCATTGCCTGTTCCCAAGGAGTAAGCCTGACAAACACGTGCCCCTGCGAAAAAAGCATAGACCACATGCAACCGCTTCAAATGGGTGGTTTGAGATTGTTGCTGGAACCCGCCAGTTATATTCATTCTTAGGGTTCCATACGGTTGTGGTTCAAAATTTGGCACCTGTAAAATTGGATGTTTTTAATTGGTTAATAAACATCGATACAAAGAATGGCCACCATCTGCAGTGATTGCCTCTTGCTCTATCTCCTGTGCGGACCTCGGCACAGCAATGACCTTGAAAGAATTGCCATCCGAATCAGTCTACCTAGATCCTCATTAACCCCGTAAAAAAAATGTAAAAGTATATATTAAACATATGAGTAAAAATACGGAAATAATTTGTTTGCTTTTTCTATTGGAGGGTGTAGGAGGTTTTTGTTCAAATACCACCTTGGTAAAAGCATGCAAAACAAATGGTCTCCACTGGTTATCCTGCTATCACCTATCCACTACCTCCTACCAGTACTGTAAGCAGCTTGTCCTTAGCTCAAAATCTCCACTTTCATCTAGTCAGCACCTCCCAATCGATTCACTGTCGACAAGCACTTGGCAATGGCAAAACCAGTGGATACCACTGGTATCCAATCGTTTCTCATTTCAAGACTATGCAGACTATATCAGACTAATTATGCATGATCAAAAAACAACCACAACTTGGCCAAAGCCACATCCAGTGGCTCTTTTAAAGCTATAGTGACCATAGTGGCTATACTTATCCGACTTATCCCCATGTTTTCCCCAACCACCCAACCCCCGTCCCAGAACACACGAACACTGCGGCTCCGGACGGATCGTCCCCTGGATTTCTCACGCTTCTCCAGCGCACGCATGAAAGAGCTCTTCTCACCTTGCCCTGCGGGCCATCTGGGCCATCTGGGCCATCTGGGCCATGCGAATGTTAGGATTTAATGATGGGATAAGGGTTGGGAAACTCAATTCGTAGCTGCGTAGCTCCAACTGGCTCTCCATTTCTGGGGAATATGATGATTCAATATGGACACCAGCGCTCTGAACCGCTCACCACTGGATACCTCAATGGATCAATCAATCTATCGGTCCACCGCCCTAAGTGGGGCACCTTCAGCTGGAGCCTTCTTCTTACCTCGACCATTGGCTTTGGCTTCCTATGCAGCACTACGTCGATCTCCATGGGGATCTGGCGGTTTCAACCAAAGAAGAGTAGTCATTAGAATCATCATTCCATGGATTGGACATTTCCTACATGGACATCACCACCCTCCTCACCTCAAGTGGATTAATTACAGTAAATTGAATGAACAGATTTTAAGATGACATGACATGACAAAATATCTTGAAGGAACCCGTTTGGATTGAAAAGCATTGAACCATGGGGCTGAAAGAAGTGTCCCGAATTCCATGCAACCATTTTCAGCCGATATTCCAATAAGTTTCTTTAATACAAAGTGGCGGATGTCTAGCATTGAACGATTTGGTCATGTCGATGTCTGCCGTGAAACAGTGGCAGAAGCCAATTCTCTGACCTTATCTGACCAAAGCACGTGATCTCTCTTTCTCTCTTAGCTCCAAGAGATAAATCACATTAAATCCTGAGATATCATGAACAACAACATCTGTTATAATTGAACTCCGCAACGGAACAAATCACCCATTGAGGGGGTTGTCTGAAAGTTAGGGCATTCCAAAATGTCAGGAATAATTGCTTTCCCAAATTCAAAAGAATGCAATAAGTTGAGGTATCATCCATTGTCAGACGTACCCAAAATGGACATTGTCGTTGATTATATTAACTGGATATTAAACATATTGTATTCCATTATATTTACATATATGCCCCACCAAATCCCAATCTCCAATGGGCAAGTCAGATATCAATTATATATATATATATATATTATATATATATATATATCCCATTAGATATGTTAAATCCCATTCTGAAAACCAACCTGGGATCCAATATCTAGATGAGTTTTAACAAAATTTGGGGCTTCCCCAGATATTTCCCGGGGAAACCGATGGAAACCGACACCGGTGACCCTGTCCTTGATCTCTTCTCTGCTCATGCCATACCTGAAGCGTTAAGGAAGGTAAAGCACACGAATCGAATCATGATACTTTTTACAGTGTAACAATATCGATCTGGTTATACAGTTATACATATCAATAATCTAGCAATATAAAACAAATATATCAAAAGGAAATAATAATAATGTTATGTCAGTATTATAGCAATCGAATATGGCCATGAACATACCCTATTAAATATTAATAATGCATATATAATATATAAGCTAATGATAGATATATCTGTAGGATGCAACTATAATATATTGTCTTCGTAATGGCAGCAGACATTATATAGAATTTCCTGCTATAGTATACAGTAAATAGAATCTTCGGGCAGAATCGGATAGAACAAACCAATAGAAAACAATGGAATAGAGGCGATTACTTAACCAACTCCCATGATTTTGTTTATCCCTTCTATCCTATTGACGACTTGAAGCCATGTTTGGTAGTTTGGTACTCGTTCTGTCAAAAAAATTGGGGAGATTTGAAGCCCAAGGATGGGCCCTGAAAAAGGGTATAACTGATTCTGCGATAGTTACACCAATCCAATTCCCATCATTCTTCATCATTGCAAGGTCCCCAAAATATATCTTAGGTCGTCTTTAAATTTCCCAATTTTCTGGGTGAAGGTTGGTCTCTTCGGAGATCCAAAATATATCAAGTCCCCATCTTTCTCATCAGCTGACTCCCTCATCACCAATCATCACCATTTTTGGGTCCCAGAAGGCCCAAAAAGGCACCAGAAGTGCTTCTTGCCCCTCTCGCGTTGCGCGCGCGGTGGAGCTGGCGCTTCTTTGACCTAGCGGCGAGGCACAGGTAATTGAAATGGCTTTGATCAAGGGAAGTCGAATTTTATAGTTGAGGATTGAAACTTAGATCCTCAAATAAGTGGACACTTGAGGATTTTGTAGTTGGGGAATTCTATTGTCGAAATTGAAAGGCCCATTTCAAACTTCCAATCCACAACTGTCAAATCTCTTAACAAGTCTTAACTGCAAGCCTCTGTGCATCGCCTATGGGTTGACTCATCTCCATTAGTTAAGCATGTTGGTGCAATTCCCATGCTAAAATGGTGCTAAAATGGGTCAATACAACCTGTTTTCTATCATTCTGTGCCAATCCCCGTACGTTTGCTGCTTAAATCCAAAATTGATGCAGCAAAATGCAAACCACTTTGCCAGCCAAATCATAAAGTCCAAACATATGACCTGCTAATCTGCTAATTGAATCCACCGGGATATCCACACTGAAATCATGAAATATAAGTGTATATAGTACTGCAGTATTTTCCAATGTGTGTTCTTTTGGCCAAATAAATCTGGCTGAATTTCATTATCCCAATATATCCCATGTTTTTCCCTCCTCAGTGTTTAAGGGGATTTTGCCAGCCATGGCTGACTACCAGGGTAAATCACACTATTGACATTTGTCATGAAAACACCAGGTTTCAACACAATCCATGTCAAATCCATGTCATCCACCATGAAACAAACAGCATTTTTTACAACAGCATTGACACACCATAAAACCATATACCCTCTGGTAAACGTTTACATAACTATGGAAAATCACCATTTTTAATGGGAAAACTCACTATAAATGGCCATTTTCAATAGCTATGTTAGTCATTACCAGAGGGTAAAACCACCATTCCAGAGGGGCAAATTGGCCTCCCATCGTCCCCCCACCTGCTTGGACTTGTTGAAGGAGGAGGCCACGTCGCCCGGCAGCTCGGCCCAGTTCTCGCCGAAGGGATTGCCTGACGGCTATCCTTTGGAGGCCAGTCTTTGATATGTTTAGCATATAGAAATGGTAAAATAATACATTATATATATATCATTTCGGTATCTCATGCATATATATATATATACATAATTATATGTATATATATATATACACTGTATATATATATATATATGTATATCCACCAGAATATAAAAGTCATTTTCATAGAAAATAGAGCATCAACACCAGAATAGAAAACACAACCAGCCTTCGACAGGTGGCAGCTTACCCCCTAACGCCAGCTCAGGCATAGGACCATCAAAGCCAATGTCCTGCACGGACACTGGGTCTCCGACATCTGTGAAAAACTCAGGAAGATTTTGGCCAAGATTATATAATAAGTGGATATAAGTGGTGCTTTTGTATAAACCCTATTGAACAACAAAGCACAACAAGCCTAATCATGATTCATATATGTTCATATAATGACATTTAAAAAAGCACTGACGCTTCACTGACCTGCAAAAAATTGGTATTTACCCAAAATAGTTTTGACATTGTTTTCCGCCAGATTAGTTTATTTCTATAAACCAGCTGGGCATGTTGATACCAAAAGGCACTTCAAAGCCGGTACCCAAAACAAGAACCGATTTGTCATTTCGGACTCCGAGCATTGTAGGAATGGAAGTTCATACTGCCGGCGGTGCCCCCAATCCTTAAAGCCGTGGTCAACTTGGTACCTCCAATGACGATAGGGTTTATGGATGTTTATGGTAAGTTATCGCTATTTCATGGCGGTTACCCACCAACTCATAACTGGGAAGCCCAGCCGGTTTCAGGGTCACCATCGGTCACATCATATCTCAAAGACTTGGACTGGAAATGGCCTAAGCGGCCTAAGCGATCTTCATCATATAAAATATCTGGTTGGTGGTTTTAACCATCTTGAAAAATATGAGTTCGCCAATGGGAAGGATGACATCCCATATATGAAATGAAAAATAAAAAATGTTTGAAACCACCAGATATTGTGGGTATGCGTCAAAACCCCGGTACCTTTGGTACCCTAAAATCGTTGGTGAATGGATCTTGGTTCCCCAATAATATACTGCAATAACATGTTTTGACCCACATGTGGCTCTCCAAGTCATCACCATTATCCAATGCGGGGGGATTCCAACCTCAAATGGAAGTTGTGACATATGCTTTTATGGCATTGGGTTGCAAACATTATATAATATTACATATATATATATGTATTTATTTATAAATATATATATATAAATAAATATATATATATATCTACTGAAATCTATTGTCGGGTGGATGGTGTCCAGTGTATGTCTACGATCCCGGGAAAATGAAGCAAACACTCACCAAAGACATTGTAAACAATAATGAAAAAGTCATCCGACACCACTTTCTTTTGGAAAACCGTCCAACAACTACCCTCTATAACATAAGTACGGAAAAAGTCACCATTCTTACCCTCTGGTTATTCAACATAGCCATGGAAAATGGCCCATTTATAGATGATTTTCCCGGCTTTAAAACCTCCATATTTATGGTTGGGATTTTCCATGGCGAACTGTTAGTCATAACCAGATGGTAATAATAATTTATAGATGGTTTACCTGAGTTTACCTATTAAAAATGGTGATTTTCCATGGCGAACTGTTAGTCATAACCAGATAGTAAGGACAATCATGGAACTCACTGAGCCGCCTCCCATCCCCAGGCATCCCCAGGCATCTCCTCATCAAAGTCGTCGATGGGGAGCATGCCATCATCTAAGTCCTCTCGTCAACGGCGTTGTGGGTCAAAGATCTCTGACTGGTCATGGTTTGAGTTGTTTGAAGCTATTTATTCCAACATAAGTACAGCCAGTTATCATCAGTTAGCTATATAAGATGTGTTTTATTTTAGTACATGCACAATAAGATGGATGTGAATTCCTTCGTATCTACCCCCGCATGCACACGTTTGCGAAGAAGTATGGTGAACAAGCAAGCAATATTCTGTTGCATCGTCTTCTCTGGAAACCCAAATCAGGACCACTTTGGGGGATAGACTAGAATAAACTAACATAGATGTGGAAAACCCATGGTTTCCCCAAGAAAATGCTCTACAAAAGGTTGATTTTCCATGATTTTCCACATCTTTTTGTATGTTTACAGGGTCGATTCCAATTCCTTCGGCCCAGCTGTCCTTGTTTCCCAACGGCATTTCAAAGGGATCATCATCAGGTTGAAAGCGTCGTCTGGGACGGTTCCACGCCTTGGCTCGAGAGCGACTGAAGGGATCTGGGGTTGGAATTCTGGAACTCCTGAAGTCTATGGTGGTTTAATGGTGGTTTAATGGTGGTTTAATGGGAATATTCATGGCCTTAGCCTGCGGTAACATGGCTTTCCGGAAAATCATCGAAACGACGCGTTTAGTTCGATGATTCGGATGATTGTCACAGCTAGAAACCTTCATTTTTTGGGTGCATTTCCCTATGTTTGATCACGGGAGGGTGTAGATGACATTACCAAATATATCCCATAGGATCCATGTATGCTATATATGGTAACATGGATCCCATCAATATACCCCAAATGTTAGCATATATACCAGCACCATGGATCCTATGGATATTGAAATGTGTTCAAACGATTTTCATGAATTTTCCGGGTTCGGCATGGTCCAAGTCCAAGTGTCCAATTTGATTCTCTACTGAATCTACTGCTGGATGGGTAGGACCTTTTTGAGGGCAGGCCCCATTGCTGGGTAAAAAGCTTGCTTTGGTCGGTTTTTATGGGTTATATGTAGTTTCAACAGTTTGGCTGCTTGGCTATTTTCCCCATCGCCATCTCCAAGAGTCTAGCTGCTTGGCTATTATTCTACTTTTTTTTTGGGTGAGATCGCGGAATAAACCACACTCAAGCACCCTTTTTCTGCGGTCTCCGCAGTCGAACTGGGGACTGTCCACTGCATTCAGAACGATTCGAATCATCCGGTGCCAGATCACTCCGTTTCCGACGACTCATCGTCATCGGCAGCTAGATTCGAGAGTGCACATACCTGGACACTGTGTTGCATTGTGGCATCAGGGTGTGGTTCGCATTAACCATTGTATAAGGATATCTAAAGCATTTTTTTGGGGGAGGACCACCATTCAGCAGAGAGCACCCACTTCCTATCACCATCAAAAAAGCACCCATGAAAAGAAAAATGATAGAATGAAAACAATGCTGGTTGGTGGTTTCAACCTCTCTGAAAAATATGAGTTCGTCAGTTGGAATGATGACATTCCCATATGGAAAAATGTTCCAAACCACCAACCAGAATGAAAATCCTGGTGATCCAAAAGAGGCTAAAGAGCTCCGAATCCAGGATAATGACCCGATGGCTATGGTCCAACTGAGGTGCACGACCAGCTGCTGGCCATGGGTTGACTTCAAAGAGGGCACCTTTAAATCCATGGGTTAATCATGATTTCCCCAAGTCAAATTACCCTTGTACTCTATATACTATTTCAGATGCACCTGGAAACATATGTTTTGGTCTTTTCGGTTTTGGGAGCATTGCCAGAAGTCCTGTGAGAAACCATGGTTTTTGTCGAAGAATGGGTGTCTTTTGTATTTCAGATATTGAAGATTATTGAAGTAGATGCGGAAAAAAATCTGGCCGCAAACCACAGCTGGTGATTCAGGTTATGCTGTTGGCGCCCCAAAGTCAAATGCAGTACTTGGGATATCCTGGGGCCACAGCCACCCGCTCAAAAGCATAAATCAAAATTGAAAAAAAGGCTAACAAATACAGTGTTACATCAACAAACCAGCAAGATACTGTCCGAGCATTGCATGCATTGCAGCCTCTACTAAAGCATATCTGTAGGATCCGGAAGCCGCAAGGAAGTTTTGCAATGCCTCTCACCCCAAGGAAGGCAAACAAGAGCATGGACAGCAGACAAAGGTCCGTGATGAGAAGCCAAGTCAAAAATACATTGTCCAAGCTCAGGCCAAAAACAAGAAAGCAAAACATCAGACCCAGCCAGCCAAGCATTGCCAAACAGAGAAACTTGTTCATGACCTTCAGAATGAAGCGCTGCTCATCCCAATGGCTCCAACTAAGCCAAACAAAGAGAATCAACCTGGAAAGCAAAGACATCACAGCAAGAACCACACGCTGCCACAAACATCTGCCATAGAACAGGTCCACAAACGACAGTGTGACTGCCATTGTTGCGAAAGGGCCCAGCAAAAACACTGCCCCGGTAAATTCTGCAAATGCTGCATGTTCGATGTCCACTCTGTGGGCTATGTCCCTCAGCGCTGGGGTCGACATGCCGGCCGTCAGCAGAACGTGGATCGCATGGTCAACGCGATCCACCTGGGTACCGATTTCTCGGCGGATGCTGGCGGCATCCGCTGCTTGCGAACATTTGGCATATTGAATGGAACCTGCAACAGGGTTGTTGTCTCCCAACCTTAAAGCCCCCTTGTGATGGAGGTCGGATAAATGAGTCTTGCCCATCAAATGGGTGAAACCACTCAAAGGTTGTCGGATAAATTCCGATTCCTCATCAATTGTGTGTGTGTGTTGTCCTCCATTTTGTGGGAAAACATGGGCGTAACATACGCATGTTCACTGTTATTGTATAATTGATTGTAGGACCCCGGATTGGTAGCCCTGCTTAATCGAAAAAAATGTGGTAATACCATCCAATAGTGATGTGATCTGGTACTTGAATGGTGTTCCCCAAATATTTTATGGGAAACATCAATGGGTAAATGGTGGGTGGCACACAACCCCCATTGCCTTGGTACCCTTGTCGCAACTCCTCTGCTTCTGACACTGCAGGTCTCGCATTGATGCGATCAACCTGTCATTGGTGAAATATGTTTGGATTCAAACACTTTTAGGACCAGTCCACCATATAAAGAATATAAAGTAACCCTCAAGTAGATAAAAACAGTCATTTATCACTATTTTAGTAGCAGGGTTGTTTAATGTTGTTGACTTCTCGATTTTTATGGGGGTTGTTAGATATTACCACAATCACGTTGTTGTTGGTGTTTGTTGGTTGAATATACTGTTCTGATGACCTAATCCTCATTGTTGTTGGTCGTTTTTGATTTTCCATGATTTTCATGGCCCAAAAACGCAGCATTTTGGTGATTTGTTTAACTTCCAACCTCCCCAAAAAAAAAAACGCCCCACACCTCCATGACGCAAAAGGCCAAGGACGTCATCACCCAATAAGACAAATGTAGCACCTGTGTTACCTTGTGAGGCACGGCCTTGTCTTTGTCGGGGTACTCCTCAGGGTGGGGATGCCAATCGTGTTCATTAGTTTCTGGTTGCCATTTCGGTGGGGAACAAGTGACTGACCATGAACTTTCGTGGTGCTCTATTTTTTCACAAACCCATTGAGGCAACACACCAGGATGAAAGCCCCAAAGGCAAAATGTCTCCCCCTAAAAGAGAGGCAGACCCGATGGAATATCACATTTCATACTGCCAATGGTACCCCAATGATGATGACTGATCTCAGTGAAGCATTGGTGTTCGTCCATTTCTGGCTAAAAGGATGCTAAAAGAATAGCCTGCAATTCACCACGGCGTACTTTCCTACCTGCCAGGTGATGGTCTCTAGATTTTAATGAAAGTTACCACTCCTCTTCTTCCTCCTTCTTCCTTCTTCCTCCTTCCGCCAGCTCGTCGTCAATGTGGGCACCACCGGACCCGGATATCACAGCAAGTGCCAGCTCAAGTGGGGCTGGCACTCGGCCGAGCTCCAGATATCTCCAGATCAGGCCGGGCACACATGGACCCTTGAAACATGCCAGAAAGAATGCCAAGTCTGCCACAAAGAACGTGAGATAGAATGTAAGAATAGGTGCCAGACAGGATGCCACAGAGAATGTCAGAATATGTCAGGATAAATGCCGGAGAGAATGCCAGAATACATGCCAAATAGAATGCCAGAATAGGTGCCAAATAGAATGAATGCCAAAGGAAATGTCAGAAAGAATGTCAAAAAGAATGACAGAAAGAATGCCGGATAGAATGTCAGAATAGATGCCAGATAGAGCGTCCGAATATAATCGAATATATATTATTTATTATATATATATATAGATCGATCGATCAAAATGATATGTCAACATACTTTGTCAGATTGTGTCAGGGTAGTATTCCCATGTATTCCCTAAGGTCTTCAAGAACATTTGCCAACCCGTGCCTCTGCCGAGTAGAGATCAAAGAAATTGACGAAACCGTGCGTCACCTGAGTCCAGCAGAGTATCTCGCCCAGAAGATGCATGACCCTTCGACAGACATCATCGTGGATCACCAGGCTCGAACCCACCACGAGACACGCCAGCGCGGGAACTCCGTAGGTTTGCCCAAGGTTCAGTAATGTTGCCACAATGCCAACGGAAGCACCAAAGATGGCAGCCAAAGCCATCCCACGTAAAGCGGCTAAAATCTGATGGAGATTGGAGGAATGCGCGATGAGAATAGTCTTTCCCTCTTCTTGGGCAAGATAAGCCTCATAAGCACACCTAGGTGGCAGGCTAGGCTGAACCCCCCGGATTGAAAATGGTGTTGAAGAAGTTTCAGCAAATAATGGAAAATTAGGTACCCAAATTCCATGGGTTTATCATGGTTTATCATTGTGCATTCTCCGCGGGCATAATTTTCAAGGAGGCGTGAAAGGCAACAAAGAATAGGCTGGGTTTGATCCAGGCGCCAAAGTCGAGTGTAGACGCTCTCTTGCCGGTTTGGCACCACCAACATAACTTTGGAAGCCTGCAGCGCAATTGCAAAAGGCGACGACTTGGGCGACTGCAAGAAAGAGGCAATATCCAGGTTTTGAGGGTTGGCCAGCATGCAGCACCAAGCAGTTTGCACACTCCTTGGCCAACTGTGCCTCACTTTGGCCAGAAATTCAAAGACACCTTCCTGCCAAGCATGGCTGATGAACAAGTCGCACTGCAAACCATCTGGATTTCGCATCAGAGCCCAACTCATCTTCCCGGCATCCTGTGTCACTGGCTTGATGTACTGCTCATTCACGGTGTAGATGCTTGGCCCATAGTCCTCCGACAAATCGTCCTCAGGCCCCGGCTGAATCTCGCCGCAGCGAAGGGCAGATTGGACCTCTTGCCGCAGAAATAGCAGGTCCCAATAGGTGACGCACCAACGATCAGCCGGAACCGACCTATGCAGCTCATAAGCCAGGGCGGTGACTTTCCGACCATCGGTTCGCATGGCGGGGGCCTGGTTTTGCTGCACCTGGGGACCTGTTTGATCTTTCAATGGAACAAACACAAAATACAATGAAGGTCTTAAATAACAAAGTAGTGTAAACACTGAGCTTGATTTTGAAGACACATGCGTGCATTGACTTGGTGCTCAGACCATTAATGTTCCCTTTCAGCTTTATACGTTCCATATGATGCAAACCAAGAGAGGCACACACCGGTGAAAGGTGGCACATCACAAGGAGACACCCAAATTGTCCATAAACTGCAACACTCCCTAAATTAAACAGCATCGGCCTGGGTATGTTTCATGAGCCGCTGGACATACTCCCCGACTCTGCAGGAAGCCCCGTTACACACCCAACGCACCAAAGTTCCCGTTTCCAAGCGGAAATGTGATCCAAAATGGCTGGGTAGATCTTGAAGGTTTAACCAGGCAGAGCCTTTCCACGGAATAGCACGTGGAATTACCCAAAGCTGGGTCAAAACACCTACCATGATGATTCGGGCTAGCATTCATAGGGTGCTTCTGCAGTCATGACTCAATCCCCACCTACAAGCAAAGCATTTCCCCGAACTGTTCACACCTTCAAAGGGCCAAAATGTACTCAAACTCAGAATTTCACGTCCTTCCAGACTTTTTCGATTAGCGCTGAACACATAGTTGAAGAATATAGTTACTGCTTCTCTGAAAATAGGTTACTGTGGTAGACCCAATGCAACAATCCATCCCCAATTTGACAATAAATGTCTGGATATGTCTGGTATAAAATTATCACAATCCCCTTCAATAGTAGGTTAATGGAGAATATTGGGTTGGTTGTAATTTCACCTATAAGTTATAGGTTTACATCCAAAATTGATAGTTAGAATATGTTATGTTAGAACTAATTTTATAACTATGGCAAAGTACAGTAACTATTGTTACTATTGTTCACTAATAAACACCCATTGATAACCATGTTCTAACTATCCATGAATTTAAGTTACCCCCACTTTCATCCCATGGCAAAGGCCACGCCATCCGGGCCAGTCACCATGAGTTTCTCCAGCTCTGTGGCAGCCGCCTCACGCTCGAGGTCTTCCTCGCTGTCCTAGCGAAGTCAGTGGAACTTGAATGAATTATTTAAACCATGATATATAAGAAACTTGATAATATCAAGAATATAAGGTTTAGTAATGTTTAATATGTTCAGGTTAGTAAAAAAATATATGTTATTAAACCATTATAGATCAAGAATGATACTAACCTGATAATATTGACCTATATTATGAACCTTATAATTATATCAGAAACCTAACATCATAAACCATTATATAATAATATGCCATTGTCAAATATATAAATACAAATACTATACAAATGGTTTAACCATCAAGTATCATGATATCAGGAATCAGATATGTAGGCCCCTGCCCGACCAGAACGAGACAATGGGATGATGATTTTCCGTTGAAATGTGCTTGAAGCTGGTTTACCCTCTGGTAAACTAACAGTTTGCTATGGAAAATGGACCATAGAAATAGGTGATTTACCCATTAAAGATGGTGGTTTTCCATAGCTATGTTGGTTTACCAGAGGGTAAAGTTTGCTTTTAAAGTGGTTTGAACCAAGTGGAACATGACCTATTCAAGTAGAACAATGTAGAACATGTTTTCCCCCGATACCTTTGTATGGTGCGGGCTGCCAGTTCAAGCACTAGGATATGGAACACAGGCCGTGCCGGTGTCTTAAAGAATCATTGGATATAGTGCGCAGACAAGACAGCTCACCAACTCACCAACCATCAATTTTAATGCAGGCAATTTCAGGATGGGGCCAGTGTTTTGACCCATGCCTAAATGTTTCCTCATCGGATATTGCTAAATATTGCTCACCATCGGGCAACTTGTGCGAGAAAAACCGGGGTCTGCGGAAAATGTTGACCCATACAGCGCAGGTTCGTTGCTTTCATCCCCCGATCATAGATGATTAATTACCCATAGGATCCATGTATGCTATATATAGTAACATTTACCATCAATATACCCCAAATGTTTGCATATATACCATACATGGATCCTATAGTTATAGTGGTTAAATCTCTGTTTCTATTGGCACGTAGATTCAGATCCTAAGTTCTTCTGCTTCAACGCGGGTTCTGTTTCTGGTTTTATCAGAGATATCCTCATGTTCTTGATGGCATTCCATGAGCTGCAGACCAAGCGAGAAAGGAACAACACATCAATAAGTGACCAATTCAAGCAACACATAGAACAAACAAAGGTAAATCTAGATGCACACTAGATGAAAACCAGTATTATTGTATAATATAGCAACCCCAAAATGGAAAAGAGAGGTGAGGTAAATATCATCTATAGCATCCTGGAAAGACTGCTCGGATTTTTTTGGGGTTGCTAAGAACTCCCCAAAAAGTAATTTCTGACTATTTGTGTTATATATATATATATCCCTCTCTCTCTCTCTCTCTCTCTCCCTCTCTCCATCGCCATCCAAAAGGTCCAGCTAAGCTGAAGGCGAGCAAGTGGCCCTATCATGCCCTATCGATTCATCCGATTTGAGCAAGATATTACCCTCTGGTAATTTAACATAGCTATTGAAAATGGTGATTTATAGTGAGTTTTCCCATTAAAAATGGTGATTTTCCATAGTTATTTTAGTTTACCAGAGGGTACTTGTCAGCATCCCTATGTTTGTTGTCCAAGGGTCAATGAGCTTGGACTGCGGAACCGCTGGAGCCACCTCATTTGCCGCCTCCTCGTCCTAGGCAAACTTAACCGAGTCCGACCCCAAGGGCTTCGGAGAAAAATTCACCGTTTGGAAGTCAGAATTTCCCAAGAAATCTTGGGGTACCAACAGGTATACCGCGAATTTCACCGGCCACTGTTGGATTTTACTCTCAGCATTGGGATTTACGAATCAACTGATGATCAATTTCGGATCCATGGAAGCTGATCCAGTACGGTGGATCCCCATTGATGACCCTGCTGAACTCCTCTGAAATCCTCGCGGCGAATTATCAAAGTCCGCAAATTTGCAAAATGCGAATGCCAACCATGGCGAATCTTACACTGCAAAAACAAGAAGAACATTTACGTGTAGCTGGGTGTAAAATCTTCCTTCAGCCAGGGTTTCACATGGAGTCCGTAAATATCCCTAAACAACCAATAATGTCCAATAATCAATAATAGTCAGACATGTTTTGGTGTTTCTTTATGGATCAACCCTTTGGATTTCAGTGGATAGATTTTAGCATATCAGCAAGCATGAAAAGCCTACAATCACTCTGGTGCAAAAACCGGCCCCAAACTCTTGGTGCAAATCCACGAAAAATGTCCTTTACTATCCCTATATTATAGGTGCCTTTTTTTTTCCCGGCGGGTTTGTCCAATATACTGGAGAATTACCATTAGAAACATCAAGGTTTGCCCCAAAAAACCCACCCCTTGGGCCAGAAAAACCACCATCAACCCCGGCGTCTCGTCGGCCTTGTCGCTTCCTGTGCCTCCACCCGGTGCTGCCGTCAACATGCCACCCACCGACTGCCCCAAGCCTTCCATCCAAGGCTGGGACAGAGCCTGGCGGAGGATGGCGGGAACCACATGTTTTATCCAATGAAAATCAGGTTTCTTTCGAAACATGGGGATTGAAGATACCTGGGGATAAAGAATCATAGATAATTATATACACATATTTATTTCTTAATATTTTTTATAGGCTATCCCCAAACAAAAGTTTTTTGGGTGTCAAGATGAGGAAGCCAGCATTTTTCTGTGCTGAACATGACTCAAAATCTCAGTCATAGAAGGCACCCCAAAGCTTGCTTGACCGGGACCCACATCTTGGCCCCAATCACTCCATCAATGGCCATTCCAGGATCCTAAAATGGAGGTACCTACCATATATAAAGCCTATATAAGGCCTATGTAAGGGAATATCACCACAAAATATGGCCTTATATGGTACAGTACCTCCATTTTAGGATCCTGAAATTCCCATTGACTCCAGCCTGCGGGGATTCATCTTCCATGTAGTCCCCATCCATGTCCTGACCGAGTCCCAGCAGCTGCCAAGCGCAGCTGCCGTGCTTCCGACAGAAATCCAGTGCCAAGACTTGGAATCGTTCAAAAACATGGAAGGATCTGACAAAACCAAATTTCTGAAACCTGCATAGCCTCCGGTAAACTAACATGACTGTGGCAAATCACTATTTTCAATAGGTAAATCAACTATAAATGGCCATGTTCAATAGCTATAGGTTAGTTTACCAGAGGGTAATGCGTATATTCACGGGGTCATGTTCAGCCATGTTCAGCCATGTTCAGCCCCAGGCTGTCCATGATCAATTTTTCCGGCTACAAGTGCGACAAACCACCCAGCAAGTCTACAAATCTGGACCCGATTCAAATATCTAGTAGGGGCTCATCAGCATCGTCGTCATCATCGTCATTGTCATCATCATCATCATCATCATCAGCATCATCATCAGCATCATCAGCATCATCATCATCATCACCACCACCATCACAGGATGATACCTGTGTGACATCCCAACTGCCCAAGTCCCCAAGAATCACATCTTCAGCAACCGAAAGGCGCCTCATCCTCCAACAAATCTTCCTCTGGGGGTGGGGGCACGTGGCCCGGCAAGCCCGCCACAGGCATAGGAAACCTGAGCTAACCCGGCCCCATGACGTGAGGAAAGGGGGCCCTGCCACGGCCACTTGAAACAGGACAGGGGGGTTGTTTGGCACCTGATTTACAGGGATTTTGTGGGTGTGTTACGGGAATTCTCTGGCGATTTCATGAAAATTTCAATGGCAAATCGCGGCGGTTTGGGATGATTTAAGCAGCTAAAATTAAGAGATCAGCGGCAAGTATGACTTTCAATGGGATGTGTGTTTGTCCTTTCGGATTTCGTAGGAGTGGCTGTGGATTGATATATATATACCTAGTAAACCTCGAACCTAACTTTTCTTAGGGTTTGGGACCAAACCTCGGGTATCTGAAAAATTTAATGAAAACCTCGGGTATAGTGTAAAAACCTCGGGTTTCCACCATCTCGCTCACTAAGGCCATGTTTAGCAAGCCTGGATGCTTGCCATTGGCTCTTTGATCCCTAGATCAACATGCCGAACAAAAAACAAGGCGTGATCTAATGGAAAAAATCAGAATGGATTGAGCCCACTTGGGCAAAACCAAGTGAATGATACTGAATTATGGCTACCAACATTTCATAGAGGGGGCCTGAACCACAAGACATCCCACCAGCATGCGCCCCATCGTTGATTCCATTTCCTTTTTATTTCCAGCCATGGCATCATGATGATCCTCTATGCCCCGCTGGGATCTCAGCAAGTCCTGCGGCAAGAGGCTTAACCCTTGATTGAAAAGTGCCCCCCAAAAAACTGAATGGATGAAAAGAAACATAAGTTGATAAACTCAGGGAAGATTCAGTGGTGGCTGCTGGGTTTGGGAAACCATGATGCTGATCCTCGCTGCTTTCGGCTAATCAGGCATTTTATCTCTAACTTGTGGTGGTGCCTCTTGTGCGCCATGGCGCCCGGGTCATCAGAGGAGAGCCTTGGGAGTCGATTAGATTTGACATCCTTGGCCCAAGAATGGGATTCAGATCCTGAGCTTCGAGGGAGGTGGAGGGACGGTGGGTCATTCCTTCATCCTGACACCCCTGCGGGTGAGGACATCAAGGGATGTTGCCTGAACAGGATGTTGCTTGTCCCATTACTCACTAGGATGGCTGTTTCTGAAAAGAGGGTTCTTCCCAGCATCCACGATCTTCATGCAGCTGTGGAATCCGCTTTGACCCTCAACAAAAGGCCACCAAAACCAGAAGACTATGAAGGTTTGATGGCAGTCGCTTGGAGGGTGCGCTTCATGGCTGGATTTGTGAAAATGAAAGTGCGAAGAAGCGAAGTGTCCCAGGTGTCTTGTTTTGAAAAGACCACACTTTGCACGCACATAATGTTTCATGTCAAAACGATCCCCGTTCGAATTTCCCTTACAGAATGGAAGGGGTCGGCCCCACTATAAATGGTTTATATATAGGCATTTTGTAGTTACAATGATCCCCCTAACCAGGGCATTTTGTAACAGGGCACCCAAAAGGCAAAGTTGTAGATTTTCAAGTGTTCATTTTGTAAGAGTTTTGAGGTGCCAAGTCATTTTATAAGACCATCGAGTTTGTCTTTTTCCCCACCTGCCAGGTGAGGGTTGTTAGATTTTATCAGAGTTGTTCTCCTCCTCGGCTAGCTGTCCTCCTCCTCCTCCTCCTCGTCCTCGTCCTCCTCCTCCTCCTCCAGTTTCTCCTCCAGTTTCTCCTCGACCATGTCTGCATCAACTTCCACCTCCACTTCCGCCTTGCCAACTCGTCGCCAAGCTCTTTGCCAACTTCCCAGCTCAGTGTGCACCGCTGGACCTCAACCTGGGACCTTCCCAGCTCAGTGCGCACCGCTGGACCTCAACCTCGGACGTTCCCAGCTCAGTGCGCACCGCTGGACCTCAACCTGGGGCCTTCCGAGCTCAGTGCGCACCGCTGGACCTCAACCTGGGACCTTCCCAGCTCAGTGCGCACCGCTGGACCTCAACCTGGGACCCTCCCAGCTCAGTGCGCACCGCTGGACCTCAACCTGGGACCTTCCGAGCTCAGTGAGCACCGCTGGACCTCAACCTGGCTCAGTCAACCTCCTTGAAGAGGTGAGCCTCAACTCAGGTCTCCTTGGGGGTGGTCGTGGTTAACCCCCCGGCGTGGTGGTGCCTGGTGCCTTGAGGTGGAGGTGAACCTCAGCTAAGGTGTCTCCTTGGGGGTGGTTGTGGTTAACCCCCCGGCGTGGTGGTGCCTGGTGCCTTGAGGTGGAGGTGAACCTCAACTGGCTCCCCTGAGCGGGGCATGGTTGACGACAGCGAGTTTCATCCATGTGAAGTCACGTTTTGGGTGTTGTGTGCGAGATGATCACGCGCGACATATGGCATGAATTGTTAAAGCGTGTTTTGGCTTCATAAATGCCAGAAGATATGCCAGATAGAACGCTAGATAGCATGTCCGATAGAATGCCAGAAGATATGCCAGGTAGAATGCCCGAAGATATGCCAGATAGAATGCCAGAAGATATGCCAGATAGAATGCCAGAAGATTTGTCAGTAACAAAACGTATAAATGTCATGGTGGGGATCACTCGAAGTAAAGTAATTGATGCTTTTTGTAAGCTCAAGATGTTGTTATTGAACATCAGAAAACAAAAAAGAATTCAGCAGGGTGTGCAATGACATTTTGTAAGGAGATGTCGTCAAGAGTAGAAGATCCTTTTTGTAAGAATATATGCTTTTTAGGCATTGATACAAAGTATGGCACAGTTCAAGTTTTAGGGCAGCCATGGCAGCAATTTTGAATTAAATTTGGATTTGGCGGAGGCACCAACTTTCTTCTTGGTGTTGTGTTGGCCAAGGATGGCCAAGGATCTTTTGCAAGTTGTAAGTGTGACGACGTTCACGGCTATCTTATGTTTTCATTTTGTACATGTTTTTCGTGTTCAATTTTTTTTTAACTCATGTGATAACACAAACGCGAGACATCATGAGAGGAGTTCTGGGAGGCAATGAGGCCAAAGAAACAAACATACAAAAATATAAAACAACATAAAAGGTGGCATAAAATGGAATCCTTACAAAAGGGCTGCTTGAAAATCAACGAGTCCGGGAAAACCAGAATCAGGGAACCAGAAGTTGTTTCCTTACAAAATGATGCCCGAAAACGCTATTTAAAATCACAACTTCTTATTAAAAAAATATAAAAAGGTCATCGAGTAGGATGCAGCTTTCATATCATGAAGAAAGTCGTCGCCTTATAAAATGGTATAGGTGTTTGAAGTCGAATGTGGGTGCTAAAAACCTATGCTTTTTGTAAGGGCCAAAATTCCCAAAAAACAATTCTTTTTATAGGGTTTTTGGAAGTCCCCTGGAATTATCTTACAAGAAGCCGGGTGCGACGTCTCCTCCCTAATTCGATCGGGTATTCAAAACGGGATTTCACCGTTGAAACTTGCAACATGGATTTAGCAACCCCCTATGTCCTGTCCTGTCCTGGTAGGGATAAATGGGTCCATCCGAGGTGGAAGATTTCCAGCAGCTGTGTCTTCTACTTGAGCCGACCTTGGAGGATTGTGTTCCACGGATGTCTCAGCAGATATATGTTTTATATATCGTATAAATCATTTCTTCATCGAGAATCCTGTTATCAACAAGATTTGAATATAGCCGTTTTACTGTACTATATGGAATCTTCCAAAAGGTGTTTGCTATTAAGATAACTGTATAAACATATCACTGGCCTTATAGTTAAGCAAGTTTGTTGACTTTCGGTGGCCATGCCCTTTAATGCCTGAAAGAAATTGGCGGCATCAAAATTCTTGGTTGATCATAGGCCGTCATTTTTTGGGTTGCCCGGCCTGCTACGCATGCAGGAGACAGTCAACAATGTCAATGCCAAGCTGGAAGCGAAACGCCAGGCTAAGGAGGCCAATCAACGATTGTTTCCAGCTTATTCCCCCGGGGACATGGAATGATTCATGTTCACAGGGTCTTTTGTTTTGATGGTTCAAGGTGCAAACAACACTCAGGAACCGTGCCTTGAATGAACCGTGCCTTAAAAGAAGAGTATACATCTTTTACATAGAATATGAGCAGGAAACTGGTTCTATGTTTGCTTCTTTGGGTCAGGGTTTATGGTATGATTTCAATTTATGGTTTAAAGAGACATCGCCGAATCTTTGAATGTCGTCCTTTCAAGTCTTCTCTTTTTGCATATGTTAAGTTATCTGCACGAGCATTACTTTATTGAATGGACATGCGACCAAACCTTGACACTCCAGTCTTGACCTGTATAGTATATGCTAGGCCCCCATTCGTCCCATGGACCTTGACACAACATCACCCTTCCTTGCCAGGCGACCCGTCTTGCTGCCCTTGAAGCTGAGCAGGAAGAGGACGAGTATGATGATGGACCTAGCGGTTCCGGCTTGGACCACAGAGAGGAGTGCTTGGAGGAGGAGAATGGTGAGAGTGGGCCTGGGGTTGAACAAGAACAAAGCCCATCGAATGAGCCAACCCCAAAGGCAAGCGGTTCTGAAACAGGTGAATGTAAGCAGGAGACATCAAACCCACCACCTACAAATAGCACTTTGGGTGCTCCTTCCAGTTCTTCGACGACCCCTGCAATGCCACCACCTACGGGTACTTTGTCAGAAATAATATAAAAGGAGTTGATTGGTATGGAGCCCCTTGTTGTCAAACCGGTTGTTTTGGATGGTGGGCTGCTTATCTTCTGGAAACTTGTGTCATTTGCAGTGCCATGCTGCTTCATCCAAGGGTCCAAAGCTGAATTGGAAGCACGACGGGAAAAGGTGAGACAGAAGCTGGAAGAGCCTCTCATCTTTACAGTCTTTACTGTTTATATATATCTATACATAACATTCAACACATATAGGTCAAGCAATACATTTTCACAAATCCACGAATGCCTGATTCTCATTAGTTCAACAAGATGTGATTTGTTTGGCATTTGGCCTTTAGTTTTCAGAGCTGTACCAGGGATATCTGAAGGTATGTCTTTTCCCTGCTGATATTCTCTGAATAGAGACCATGATGGACCTAGGCTGAAGAAGAAGAAAGCAGAGGAGACTACCAACTCGAGCCCTCCTGTAACCTCGAAAGGCACCATCCCATCTGATCAGTATTGTTTGAGAAAACAAAAAATGCAGCATCAACATTTCAGAATTAGGAAGGACGCAACTTTATATATCCTGTGCAATTTAAACGGGTATCTAAGATGAGTTTAGTAGAAGACACGTTGTCCAAACCTATATAATGGTTTCTTCTGCACACGTACCTGCCATGTCAGGTGATGTTGCTTGTCCTCGTGGCCCAGACAACATCGAGACCCAGCCGGTGGACATCACCTGCACATCCCCACCGGTGGAGCCTCCAGCACCAGAGGCTTCTCCACCCTGTCCTGCAGAGAAGAAGCGCGAAGCTTACCAGAAACGATCAAAGGGTTCTGATGAGCCACCCCCACAGTCAAATGATGTGTCAATGTTACCCGAAAAATCCAATGCCGGCAATGGTGACAAGACTACACCAGTTGCGCCTAATGATGAAGAGAAAGAACATTTCACCGAGACTGATGAGGAGCCCATACATGGGATTCAAGATGTTGTTAATGATTTGGGGTTCGCTTTATTTGTGGGAAAATATATGTGCAAGTATATGGATATCTACATTCCTGTTCATAGGTTTAGCTGGTCTTGTTTCAGGGTTGATCATGGCTGATCCAGTCGTCATAGCATATCAAAACAAACCAAAAAAAAACCTCCACAAGACATCAAGCTTACAACATGACATCATTTATCATCATCTCATGGCCTTGCCAGGAGAACGAGAACCGGGTGCCAGTCAGCCGTGAGGAGCAACTTTCGGCCGAGAGTTCAAAAGGCAGAGGTCGGGGGAAAGGCAAAGGGCGGGGTAGGGGCCGGGGAAAGGGCAAAGGTGACACACGAAAAAAAGATGATGATGACAACACTAGCAAAGCAGCCACAGAACGAAAGCCCAAAGAACCCAGGCAGAACAGTCGCAAGAAATCAGCCCCCGAGACAACAGCAAAGAGCAAAAGCAACAAGAAAGCGAAGACAATTCCAGTGACACCTAGCGGGGCAAAGGATGAGACTTGGGACCATTGGGATGGAGTTGATGCCGAATGGCATGAACATTGGGAAGAGGAATGGGGTGAGGGACCTCACTATGGGTGGGCTGGCTGGGACAACTCCCAGGTGTGGGACAAGGCTGCATGGGAGGATGGAAGGGCAAGCCTCTACTCCTTGCATGAGGAGAAGGTTCCAGAGGTGAAGAGGAGAGTGAGGGGAAAACAAACAGAACCAACAGGGGCCAGTGCAAAAACCGCTAAGGCTGAAAATGGCAAGAAGCCCCGCACCAACAAGCGTTCGAAGGAGGTGAAGAAAACGGACAAGGTCAAGGTAGCAAAGGATAGTGGAAAGGAGACAACCAAAACCAAGAGCAAGAAGAGCAAGAACAAGGTCCCACAGGTTGAGCCACAGGTTGAGGTCACACAGGTTGTCGTCGGCAGCATGGTTGACAAGCGAACAGAAGATTTGCAAAAAATCTTAGAAGACTTTGGTCGCAACTACTTTGACGAAGTTGATGATGGCATCACAAGAGCAGACTTGAAGGAATTCAAGCAAGAAATCAAGGAACAAACCATCGGAGCCATGGCATTCAAAGAGTGCAAATTCAACCCCTACTGGAAACGACCGGCAGCAGGGGTTAGGAGCATCACACAGCAGAAGGATTTTGCCTACTTCTATTTCCC
>CAMXCT020003240.1:36791-71728 GCA_947184155.2 Cladocopium goreaui
GGTTGATCATATCCTTTGAATTGGATGTATAACCTTATTGTGACCTGTCTCTTGGCAAACACTTGTTGTTCTCTTCTGTGTATGTAAATGTTCACCCTTATCTTTTAGCAGTGAAATCTGGACGTCAATTTTGGGAGGTCCCTTTCGCGCAGAGCACTGCTCACCAGGATGTTTCCCAGCTCTGTGGAATGGCATGTGCCATGTTTAATTAGATCATTTTAAAAAAAAAGTATTTGTACTTGCAGTCAACTTGCAACCCAATCAGATGAATCAAATCCAAATTCCCAAGGTTTACTTTTGGGTAAACATGTAGATTTTTTTGGGGATAAGTTCACCAACTCTTTGACACCATGTCTGGCCATCAGATGGAAACAGTCCTGTCGAGATCGCCAGCAAATCCGTGGTTTTGTCTGGGGAAATCCTCAGGCAAGCAGCTTCAAGTTGAAAGTTTGAGCTATCGATGGATGGGCTCCATTGTGAGCATGCCGATGGAATAAAAGGGAATCGGGTTGAGTTTATCGGGAATCACGGAAATCTGGGTTGTATACTTTATCTTTTTTGAAATCATCATATAACAAGGTTGACACCACTAAATTATTTGCTAGTTTGAAGATTCTACTGCACCCTGTGGAAATGTTTGATGGCAAGTTGAATCAGCAAACTGCTCCTCAATCTTTACCAATGATTTGGAGAGAGACCCCACAACAATCCACACATATGGAATCCCCACAAATAGTGTGAGCCTTCCCAAGAGGCATTCCAGCCCAACACCGCTCGGATTATCCGCGCCCAGGTCGCAAGACCGAGCCACGGAAGCCACCAAAGGTGCGTGGTCAATGGAGGGTCCGGTCTACGATCCTGAAGCAGAGACGTCGGGGCTGGCATGTTTTTGTGTTCCACATGGTGTCAAACATTTTCAACACTTAGAATAGCATGGGACAGCGATGTCAGTTTCTGCACGAAAATTACTCATTCTTTGAAATTCCATTCGGACATGTTTCAAAGGACTACCCTTGAGAAATTGGTGTGCATGATGTCTAGCTGCTTTGAGTTGTATGCTCAACTTCTGGTCAAGGTTCAAACCTCCATCACCGACCCTCCATGCTCAGAATCAGTAGGGGCTCTGTCAAACTGAAACTGAAACTAATATATATATATATAAATACACACATGCATGCTTTTACACATTTTCATATTCCGAATGGTCATGTATGCTCATTAACCCAATTGATAATTGCCCTTCAAAGTTTCTTCAAGCTTTCAGGGGGATGTGGGAAATAGTTTTGGTGTCGAGAGTCGCCATCTTGAAAGCCATGCTGGATCTCGATGCGCTCACTTGGCGCCTGTGGAAGTTAGGAATGCCCCGAGTCCATTGCCTAGATGGATCATATGAAGAAAGATCATACAGCATATGTTTCCAAACCATCAGTGCTCCTTACTTTTTGGTGAAATCATTTGGAGACTTTCCAAGGCATTTGTTATGTGCATCCTCTTGCTTTGCTGGACCTATTCAACGGATGAGGACTTCAATACACCCGTGGTTTTACAGAAATCCATGGTATGTGATCTTAATATCAGATTAGCTTTTGGGGTAATTGGGCATCCTGCCGGCCACATCGCTTGCAGGAATTCCAATGGTTGGAATACTTTGCAGGAGAAGCCAATTTGACTTCTGTCATGGCTTCGGCCATGTACACTTGCGGAAAGTTTGACATCCTTTACAATGAACAACCCGAACATCGGAAGTCGAACTACATGGACTTAACTCATGCCTCCGGATACGGGTTACTGATCTATTCACATGGTACGTTTTGTTCGCCCAACCCTGGTCTCATATCGATGTATATAGCTGGATTCTCTTGTGAAAAAATGAAATAAATGGGACACAGAAATTTATACAGTAATGGGTTGGGGTTGGTCCTGGGGCAAATGGTTTCCGACACTTGTTTCACTTTCAAATAGCTGGTTTACACAGTATACAATGTTAGCAACTTGGATCGGCCCATGGTTTTCAAGTGATTTATGTACAATATTTCTCTGGTTAAATCATAGGACATCAAAAATCACTATCAACATATCTTTCTTTTTTAATGAGCACATGGAACCCCATGAAGAAACTTGTTAGCAGAGGGACCAAATCAAAGCCCCCTGAATGTATACTTAATACCATTTCTTGCCCTGCTCAGGTTGGCCCTGCTCTGCATCTTGCGATGCCGGGTGGGTGACTTCGCTGCCCATCTTGGGTTGAAATGCTCTTCCCTTTGCAAGATGAACCGTGGTACATCTCAGAGAAGCGCATGTGCATCGGTTGGGTTCTGGGAATATCCTTCAGTCTATACTGCGAATGTCCTCATTGAAAGGAGAGCTATAGTATGTTTGATGGGTGTTGAATGCTAACAAGTTACATTGGGTTTTCGATAATATTTATAATTTTCCTTCGAAAGGAATCCATATCCCATGCCCTGTGATCCCGACCTCACAGGAGTTGCACAATGGTAGCTTTGGTGACGGCCCTCGGCGGGCTGTGGTCTCTTGAGCAGCCCTCAGGGTCAGTTCTCGAATACTATCCTACCTGGCGTCACCTTATGGCCAAAATTTTCGAAAATGGAGGTGTTCACAGCGTACCCAAGATTTTGCCAAGATTTTCTTGTCGTAGACTGTTTGTATCTGTTTGGCAACCCCAGATGACTCCTTCAATTTAATTCCCAGCCAGTTCTGGCATGCTTCCACCGCTTTCCATTCCCAACTAAGGTGACGACGGTGCGGTGGTGGATGGGGCATTACAATGCTCCCACGCCTAAGAGGCATTGGGGGGCTTCAAACTCGCCCCTCATCCGGAAGATCGATAAGGGGGTACTTCAAGGGTGGAAAAAAAAGTCTACTTCGACTCCAGTGGTCAAGTACAGGGATTCCCAAGGCCGTGAGAAGTACAAGGGAACAAAGGATTTGCGTAAAACGGAGAAACTTGGTTGATGAATTAACGTGGGATTTGTTGAATGTTTTGCACGTTGACTATTTCCCCCAAGTATTTATAATCGAAATCTTTCTTGTCAGTATTTATATGGGAAAATGGCCCAATTTTGATTATCTTGGTGTTGGGTCCTGAGCACCTTATACCGCATGTGTATATATACGCCCTTCAATTCCCTTGGTTCGAATGCCCTTGCCCAGCCCTAGGGTCTATCCGGTAGCTTTCGCACGGGAGATCCTGGATTCTGTGGAGGCCATGAAAGCTTCCACCCACGGGCAGCCAGCATTACCCAATCCTCTTCCCACTGCTTTCGAGACCTTTACCACTATGAAATGGTCCACTGATGACGACATTTGGGGATTTGTAGACTTCGCCCAGCTTTTCAACTACATCCGCAACAATCGGTCCCTGCGCATTCCCAGTGAATGGAAAGCTGTTGTGCCCAAGACCATGTGACCAGCCTTCAAAACATGTACTATCATGTACCAAACATTTGTATACCCGAATTCTTTGTTGGTGTATATTGCCTCAATGATGTTAGAGTGATTCAGGTCCCAATGGCTTCCAGCTTTTCAGGTAGAATTGTATGCTTTTACATGGTTTTATGTTATTTTTTTGGAAAAAAGTTCGGGTTTGCCCCGAACCCGTACCAAACCCGTACCAAACCCGTACTAACCCGTACTATTTCCCGGAAAACCTCGGGTTTATCTCAATACCTCGGGTATCCTCAACCCGTACCAAACCCGTACTTTACCCGTACTAACCCGTACTTTTAGTATGGGTTTGGATGGTTCCGATTTTTCCAATTTTTCATATGTTTATGATTGGGTTTTTAGCATCATAAAAATCGAAAATCCATTTCCAGGGTGCACACAGCTGTGGGATCGATTTGTTTGTGAAAACATAATTCAAGTGGACAGTGGTTCGTAGCACTGCCCATATGTTTCAATTCACTGACCAATTTACTTTGCCCATTTGCGAGCCTGACTACGCCCGCTGGAAAGAAACAAAGATGACAGCTCACCGCTTTGAGTGAAATCAGTGGTGATGAAGTTAGATCTTTCACAACTGTGGGGGGAATTTAAAAGCAAGTGCCAGCGATTAGCAAAATTAACTTCACCACAGCCATTTCCCGTCTGCAGCACAAAGACCGGCCATAAATCATGGCCGAGCAGCGGAGTCAGTCCACCATGGGGTTTGGCAGCTGTGCCACCTTAGAAGATGGTATCAGCCGTGTTTGCAAAGGGAATAATGTAGGTGAGTTGGATTTGATCCCCGATGATGAAGAAGCTCTTCTGCGTGAACTTGAGGATAGCTGGGGGGATAATGATGATGCGGGGTGCTAAGATATTCCAGGTATTCTAGATAAACTTAAATATATATATATATACTGTGTATATATATATATATACATGTGATGGGCTCAAGCCCCTAAATTTGCTGAAGAGAGATATAAATCTTGTGATCGATTTCAAGACTCTGAAACCAAGTACCATCAAAAGGACATAAAGTTCAAACGGCTTGTGATTTTGACCAGCTGGTTCTCATATATATATATATATGCATGGTTATACTTGGAGTGTCCTGCAAGGAGTTGGACCAGAAGCTTTCTACGGGTGATGACCCAACAGAAGGTGGTACACCAAAGGTTCTGGCCTCAAGAGCTATTCAGATTGTACTTTCAACTTTCAACCAACAACTGCATAGATGATTTTAGATATGAAGTTTTCCTGACAAACCTTCACTTGTCAGAAGCTTTCATTGCATCAATAACCCCTGAATCCTGAAGTGCGACCCCTGCAATCTCAGGCATCCCCTGCTGATTCGCTGACCACGGCTGAGACGATTCCTGCTGAAGCCTCAGCAGAAGTCACGACCAGAAACTTGCTTGAGGCTATTGGATTTTTTTGAGAAACACACAAGGCAGAAATGTTTGAAGTGCACATGCACCCATGCTTGCATGCAAGTGTGACGGTGGGGGCAGGGGTTCTTGAAATTGTATCGTATCACACAATGAGATTTTAAACCGTCCACTCTAAGCATCGTGAAAAAGGGAAAAAAAAATAATAGACCAGCTTCACTGGAATATGTTCACCATTGTGGCAACGAGGCATCAGAGGAAGAGCTACGTGACAACTGCGGGGATCCAAAGCTTCCAGCTGCAGTGCGCTGGCCGCATTAGAGTTGAGAAAAGAAATCAGACATATATATATATATATACATATTTGAGATCAGATGCAATCAATCTTAGCGTGACATGGGAAGCTTGACTTCCTTTGGATTTACATATAGTTCCAAAGCACAGGTTAGATGTATGTTTGTGGAATCTTTCACCTTTATGGTGCAGTGTGATATGAACATTCAGCAGCCTTTGTTATCTGGCTACCACATGAGGCATCTGAGCCTGGTGAGCAAGTTGAGCGTACTCCTGTTGCCACTCCTGTTAGGGCACGACCTGCTGACACAGAGACCCCCCAGCCCAATTCAGTTGAACCAACAGTTCCGTCAGCTGAAGTTTCAGTTCCTGCGCCTGGTGGCAAACCTACAAAGCCAAAGAAGGTTTTGACTCGTCAGGTTGGAAGGTTCCAAAGGGGATGTTAGTTGAAGTACTTGTTGAATTCGCTGTGGGTTTGTCAAAGAGTTTAGTACATATTGATTCAATTTAGTTTTCGCTGGCCCTACATTTCTTTTTGGGGTTTATGTTATATATCCTAATTGGACCACCGCTGCCCTGCACACAGGACAGGCTTCGTTTGCAAGCCAAAGCTCGCATTATCAGGATGGTCAAACCCAAGACTAAGAGAAAGGACCTTGAAGCTCCACAGTACGTGATCGACGAGTGGAAAACCGGAAATAAAAACGCCATAGCGGACCTGTTGAAGGAAGCAAACTTTTGCCAGGACATATTCTGAGAGCAATTTTTCCACACTATCGTTTGCAGATACCTACGCTTTAATCACACCATACACCACTATATATATATATATAGGGCTTGCCATTGCAGGAGAAGTTTTTCAACACGTTGCAAATCATGATCCGGAAGAAACAGTCTGTGGAACTGTTGGTGGACGAAGGGTGGTTTTGCGAAGCTGAGTTACGAGATGACCACGGCTGGTCCCAGTTCATCCCTCAATAAATTTGTTTTCGTGGAATTTGAAATGCTGCTACATGTGCTACAAAAAATATAATCGCATAGCGCGTTCCAACCCATATATGCAGGCATGCGTGCGCGCAAAACCCAGGCAGAAAATCGACGGAGCGAAGGCTCACTGCATGAGCATGGGGGATTCTCATTGCAGGACAGTCTTCGAGTCACAAACCACTTGAATAGAGTTTATCACGCTATCTTGCAAACTCAACATCAACACCTTTTTTCCCCACCTGCCAGGTGAAGGTTGTTAGATTTTATCAGAGTTGTTCTCCTCCTCGGCTAGCTGTCCTCCTCCTCCTCCTCGTCCTCGTCCAGTTTCTCCTCCAGTTTCTCCTCGACCATGTCTGCATCAACTTCCACCTCCACTTCCGCCTTGCCAACTCGTCGCCAAGCTCTTTGCCAACTTCCCAGCTCAGTGTGCACCGCTGGACCTCAACCTGGGACCTTCCCAGCTCAGTGCGCACCGCTGGACCTCAACCTCGGACGTTCCCAGCTCAGTGCGCACCGCTGGACCTCAACCTGGGGTCTTCCGAGCTCAGTGCGGATCGCTGGACGTCAACCTGGGACCTTCCCAGCTCAGTGCGCACCGCTGGACCTCAACCTGGGACCCTCCCAGCTCAGTGCGCACCGCTGGACCTCAACCTGGGACCTTCCGAGCTCAGTGAGCACCGCTGGACCTCAACCTGGCTCAGTCAACCTCCTTGAAGGGGTGAACCTCGGCTAAGGTTTCTCCTTGGGGGTGGTCGTGGTTAACCCCCCGGCATGGTGGTGCCTGGTGCCTTGAGGTGGAGGTGAATGTCAGGTAAGGTGTTTGCTTGGGGGTGGTTGTGGTTAACCCCCCGGCGTGGTGGTGCCTGGTGCCTTGAGGTGGAGGTGAGCCTCAACTGGCTCCCCTGAGCGGGGCATGGTTGACGACAGCGAGTTTCATCCATGTGAAGTCACGTTTTGGGTGTTGTGTGCGAGATGATCACGCGCGACATATGGCATGGATTTTTAAAGCATGTTTTGGCTTCATAAATGCCAGAAGATATGCCAGATAGAATGCTAGATAGCATGTCCGATAGAATGCCAGAAGATATGCCAGGTAGAATGCCAGAAGATATGCCAGGTAGAATGCCAGAAGATATGCCAGATAGAATGCCAGAAGATATGCCAGATAGAATGCCAGAAGATTTGTCAGTAACAAAACGTATAAATGTCATGGTGGGGATCACTCGAAGTAAAGTAATTCTTACCTGTTTTCCAAATCTTGGTTCGCCGGCTCAAGTCATCTCACACACTTCCCAGGAGAAACTGCTATGATGGCCAGCAAGAGTTTTGGGTCGTGCTTAAAGAAACGGGAAAGCGAAAGGAGAAGCACAGTTTCGAGGAAACGCATCAGAAGCGTCAGAAGGCCATTAGTTCTCCCTATAAGTGGCTGTTCGACCTTCAGTGTTGGAATTACATGCGAGAAAATTACAAGCATGCACATATGTATGAATTTGGTATATTGCCACAGCCCATGCCAACCCAATATGCATGCCGGGTCACAAACACCGCACTTCGCCGGGCGTGAGGCCAATGGAGAGCCTACGTGGAACATGGCCGATGTCTTCAAGGGCAAGGGTGTGGAAGGGTTCAAGGAACGAACCGAAGCTGCCGCCACTGCCAAGCTTACATTTCCTGACTCCAATAAGTACTCTCAGGCCATCTTCAATCCAATTATTCGTGCTTGAACCGCTTTCATTGTTGAATATTTGCCATGTGGAACATTCTCGTTCACAACTATCGTCAAACGCATAGTTCATCCCACCCTGGTAGACCAAAGACGCCCTGAAAAAGTTCCTCGAATCGATGATGTCCAAATCTGGCAAGATGAGAGGCTTAGTCCGTGAACTTCGAACCCAGTTCAAAGACCCCAACGCTGAAGAGTGGCTTAGAACATACTTGTGACCAAAAGAGTTTTGTTTACATAATCCACACTGGGAGAATATGTTTATTTAATCCCCGGAATGGTCATTTCAATTTACCACGCCCAATTCAACCTCAGGGACAACCCGGCCTTCTCTCCAAGGTGTGCCAAGACTTTGGAGGCGGAGATCAAGAAAATTGATGCGCAGTACGACCTGTGCAATGAAGCATGGGCCAAAGGAGAACAGGAGAAATTTTGGGGTGATGAGTTACTTGACAAAAATATAGTATACAATCATTTACAACAATCATATACAATCATTAAGGTACCACCACCTTTTGACAACCCACTATATATGCAATATATCAATTGTTTTCCAAGGTCCATCATGAGTCTCCATGTGGAAACGGAGCGCATGCATGCATGCTCACATCATTTTAAATCATATCTTAAATTCTTGGCGTCGCAGAGGTTCTTCAAACTGGCTGAGAAAAGGATGAAGGATGCAACCTTCGTGTTCAAATCTTAGATTCAAGTCATGTCAGTACCAATCCTTTTTGTGAAATTCATGTCATGCAGTCCATTGCAAACACAATCTCTGACAAATCTTGATGGCCCGGGGCGGGGATGGGGCCCGTGGGCCTCAGGTGCTCGAAGGCTGCTGCGCATGAGCTCAAAGTCAGGACGGTTCTGCATCCTGCACCGCTTGGCAGTGAAGCAGAGTCATATATGATATATCATAAATCACAATTTATATATATTATTATATTATTTATATATGGGTTCAGATTTAATTACACAACAATGTCTGGTCACCTGTAAAGAAAACATATGGATGTATATTTTATCGTTGAGTGTACCTGCATTGGTGCAGGAACGCTAAGAAGTACTACGAGAAAAAGTCGAGGGATGAGCGTGGGGCCGGAAAGCCGCCGGGGCAGGTCAAGTCAGTCCCGCGGAAGGCAAAGAAGTAGAAACATGGGAATGAAATATGCAGACACCTTACTTTGAAGCCAGCTTTACTTGGCATTTTGTGGGAAGAGCAGCTCAAAGTTGGAATCCCAACTGTGCCAGTTCTTGTTCGCCAGTGGCATTCAATGTTTGAAATTGTGTTGACTAAACCTCAATTTGTTCATGTTGAAACCAAAAAGAGATCTTGGCCGAGAAATCTAACAAAATCCTATTTATGTTTGTTGTTGCCAAATCTTGGTCGTTGATTTGCGTCAGCCACGGCCCCATGCAATACTTTTGCATATACATTCAATGATGGGACCGCAACGAAAGAGTTGCCCGTTCACACTTGGAACTTTCAAAGTTTGCAGAAGCGAAGGGGGTTCAAAAAAACTGTTGCTTAATCAAGTGCACTGGATGTGAACAAAACATACGTCCTTAGGATCCCTCTATATGTCTGTATATATATATATATCAAATGGTGATGGAATTCTTCACTTCCATAATCTTTATCTCATATATATATATATATATATACGCAATCCCATATATAATTGCATATATATATATATGCACACACTTCTATCCCAACCTCCCTGTGTCCAACCAATCCTTCTGCGTGCCAGGTCCCCGTCCTGGCAACTTTATTCGAGGGGTGAATGCCAGCATCGGTGAGGGAGCCCTTGCCTCAGACGGCAGTGGAGTGCAGTTCAGTTGTCACCTATCTTCGCGAACTGCAGCCTCAACTCTTTACACCTTCAAGGGGTGTAAATTATAATACGGGGGCTAACTGGGATGTTTTGATTTCATCATCCGCATGCAACTTGATAAAATCGCATTCTGTCCTGGCAAATTGATATCATAGGGTACATCAAGGAAACAACAGTGAAATCACTTAAGCACATGTTCCCTTTGCATTTTCGACCAATGATATATGAACTATGGGTTGAACATTGAACAATAATTTTCCATCGGTTTATTCCCTCATGAGCAATGGCCGATGAGACCACCGATGATGAATTGTTCGATCTTTTGACTTCGCACCGTTCAGACACTTGGCTTCACTCCACCTGTTTTCCTGTGTGTTTAGTGTGTGTGTGTGTTGTTTGTCTCTTTTGGGAATGGCTCAATGGTTGGCATTTCATTGACACCCAATAGACAACAATTACCGTTGAAGTTTGGGAACATAGCCATACATAACCCATGATTAAAAAAAACAAAAAATCAAATAATTACTTTACTTCGTATGATCCCCACCATGACATTTATACATTTTGTTACTGGCAAATCTTCTCGCATTCTATCTGACATATTTTCTGGCATTCGATCTGGCATTCTATCTGGCATATCTTCTGGCATTCTACCTGGCATATCTTCTGGCATATCTTCTGGCATTCCATCTGGCATTCTATCTGGCATATCTTCTGGCATTCTACCTGGCATATCTTCTGGCATATGTTCTGGCATACCTTCTGGCATTCCATCTGGCATTCTATCTGGCATATCTTCTGGCACATTATCTGGCAAATCTTCTGGCATTCTATCTGGCAAACATTCTGGCACTTTATCTGGCATATCTTCTGGCATTCTATCTGACATTTTTCCTGGCATTCGATCTGGCATATCTTCCAACATTCTATCTGGCAAACATTCTGGCACTCTATCTGGCATATCCTATGGCATTCTATCTGGCATATCTTCTGGCATTCTATCTGACATTCTATCTGGCATATCTTCTGGCATTCTATCTGGCCGTTGAGGTCCAGCGGTGCGCACTGAGCTGGGAAGGTCCCAGGTTGAGGTCCAGCGGTGCGCACTGAGCTGGAAAGGTCCCAGGTTGAGGTCCAGCGGTGCGCACTGAGCTGGGAAGTTCCCAGGTTGAGGTCCAGCGGTGCGCACTGAGCTGGGAAGGTCCCAGGTTGAGGTCCAGCGGTGCGCACTGAGCTGGGAAGGGGTCAGGTTGAGGTCCAGCGGTGCGCACTGAGCTGGGAAGGTCCCAGGTTGAGGTCCAGCGGTGCGCACTGAGCTGGTAAGGTCCCAGGTTGAGGTGCAGCAGTGCGCACTGAGGTGGGAAGTTGGCGAAGAGCGAAGTGGAGGTGGAAGTTGATGCAGACATGGTCGAGGAGAAACTGGAGGAGGAGGCAGAGGAGGAGGAGAAGGAGGAGGAGGAGGAGGAGGCGGAGGAGGAGGACAACAGCTGTGATAAAATCTAACAACCCTCACCTGGCAGGTGGGGAATAAGACTGATATTGATGATTTTTGTGGATTCCAAATGCATGTGAGGAAAAGGATGGGCCCTTTCCATGGGCCAAGACTCCTACAGTACTTCCAGCTGCACAACCGGAGATTAAGGATCACATCCCCCAAAAGGATGAAGGTTGCGAGCTGTCAGGAGAACACATGTTTAGTCTACATGGTGTTGAGACCATGTCACATGACACAACAGCCCCAAGTAGACCACCTGCTCCAGTGCCCCGGCCAACTGGGGACCGTTCGGCATCTGATGACATCATCTTCGATCTTCCCTGTTCCATGGCAGTGGCTGGGGTTGTGCTGCGCCATGCTTACAGGGTGGTGGATAAGCTTTTGGAACAACATTCTCCCATGACATACAAGTTTGGAATCAGCCACAATGCCGAGTGGCGCTGGTGCAACTCAATCTACGGATACGCATTTTCTCGGGACAAATGGACCAAAATGTTGATTCTTTACCAAAGTGATGAGCCATGGGGACCATCGATGTTGGAGGCAGCATTAATCCACAGATATGATGGTAACTTGGTTATGCATTTATGTTTGTAAATACCATAGATTTCTTATTTTTTCCCCCGAAAATAGTAAGTCTACCCTACCTGTGGTGATCCCAGCTACAGACATATAAAAACATATTAAATACAAACAATACACTACTGCCATTCAACTTATACAGTTGTGTCTCTCCGTGGGCCCCGGATCATGCCAGGCAAGCCTGGTTGCAAAAACATCCGAAAAGGCGGAGACACCATTCCATCGCAGACCTCAGAGCAAGACCGTTTTGTCACATATGTTGTGTACAGATCATTCAAGGTGCCACCTCCCATCAGGAAAATTCAGTCCTGATGTTGAGTTACAACTCTATGTGGTTTTTCGGGTTGAATCTTAACCCCCATTGCTCAAAGCACAAATGGATATCCGCGAGGACGAAAAAATGCATCACAGCTCTGCACTGCTGAGAGAACCGGCATCAGAATTTATACTTCATATTTTGCAAGTATATACATACTGTACATTGATGTATATATTATACATATATTATACATAATACAGATTGATATATATATAATGCAAGTATACATGCACGCATTAAGTGCAAGCGAGACCAATCAACTGCTCCAGCACCAGCCCATCCATTTTTGTTCTTGTTTCGGTAGACACACATCTTGTACGTGCTGGCTGAGGCGACCTGTTCCTCTGCTATTCGTACGGCCAAAGACATTGTGAGTGATGTGGGCGAAGCTGCTGCCAAGAACTCGGGTGGGTTGTTGGATTTGGCCCAGTGTACTGAGAGCCATAGTGAAAGAGATTGTCACAGGGTGCTGGTGAACAAATTACACCTTTCACTGCCAATTCCATTCCACTATTTGGAAAAAAACAAGAAGCTGAAAATTCCAATTTTCCGAGTGCAGGACTGGTTTCGTTTTTTACTGAACCACAATTTGTGGCATGTCACGACGGGTCTTCAAAACCCGAACCCTCCTAGAAGTGAGGCGCAGTGGGAGAAATTTTGGTCTCTGTACAGGCAAGAAAATGGAAACCACCAGATCTTTGCCAGAGCTGATCGGGGCGAGATTGATCTGCGGCGCACCGCTGCTATCTTGGTGCACGGCGACGAAGGTCGAGGACGTCGCCGGCAAGCATTTTTTGTATGTTCTTTCCATTCCATTCTGGGAAAAGGATCGAGTGTGGCAGATCGAGGATCCCATTCTGAGGCATCATCGAAAAGACAGTATTGCAAACTTTTGCCCAACTTCAAAGGCCATTCCTACACCACTAGGTACCTCTTGTGCGCAATGACAAAGGATTCCTATACGCATCAAAATGATGACATGTTCCACAAGGTGATGGATTACATTTGCGATGACCTGGAGTATATGGCCAGCACTGGAGTGGTTGATCCACATGGGAAGAGATTTTGGGCAGTGATGCTGCATGTGGTCGGAGATTGGCCATGGTTGGCTAAGTGCGGCTCCTTCACAAGGAGCTTCAACAATATCCAGAAGAAGGCCGCGGCACGCAACAGGCAGCCGCCCAAAGGAATTTGCCATCAGTGTTGCGCAGGCATGGATGGCTACCCTTATGAGCAGATCCAGACTCGGAGGCCGCAATGGCTTTCAACGGAGCATCAAGTGAGCCCATTTTGGATGGATCCGCCGTGGCTTCGCTTGCCACACATTCCCAATGAAGAAGCATGCATCTGGGCTTTCGATCTGTTTCACAGTTTTCATTTAGGAGCGGGCCGCAACCTGGTTGGCGGAGTTCTTGCCCTGTACTCCACACTGGAAGCTGGAAGAAGTGTGGACGAGCGCTTTGAGCTGCTGTCAGATAGGTACAACAGTTGGACCAGATCTGAGGGAATCAGCGGGCTGATCTCTCGCATCACCAAGGAAATCATCCAATGGCCCACAACAAGTTCTTTTCCATGCGCTGGATGGCACAAAGGAGCCATCACAACTGTCATGATGAAGTGGATCGTGAGCCGGTTCTTGTCAGATGACTTGTCCGAGGAACCTCTCCTGCAAATTGCTGGGGAAGGGGCCGTGGCCATCAACGACTGCATCACAAAGATGTTTGCAAGCAATGTGTTTCTAGAGCCCCGGGAGTCTGAAACGATTGGAGAGTTGGCCCTTCGCTTTTTGAGGAGGTATGCTTCACTTGCGGAGAAAGCGGCTTCACAGAATCGACCCCTTTTCAAGATCATGCCGAAACATCACGTGATTCACAAGATTGCACTCCGGCTGCTGCTGGCCTCTCGGGCTGGGGTTCACACGTTGAACCCCATCTGCCTATCTGTGCAGATGGATGAAGATTTTATAGGACGCCCCTCCCATCTGTCCCGTCGTGTGACAGGACGGCGGGGGGGGGTGTCCATGCAACGTGTTATGGAGAGGTATCTACAATCTACATACACCTACTATGTTGATGCCGGTTTTCTCAGACTTGCTAACGCTGGGAGATAAAAAAAAACGTTGGCGGGCTGAGGTCGGGTCTTCGCAAAGAACGCACATGCGTTCAAATAGCAGCAACTGATGGTAAATGGCTATGTGGAAAGGGATGTGACAAGATTCAATGCATTTTCGAAATCTTTCAAAATTCTGGAAATCACAAACCTCGGGTTTCCATCGCAAACCTCGGGTTTCGGAACGAACCCCAAGATTTTTCAGACTATGGGTTCCTTAGGTATATATATATATTATGTAGTGTTATATAATGTCTGTACGTATGTATATTGAACATGATTCCCACTGAAGATCCATGAAGCATACCAAATCCCAACTATAGGTTCATACGAAAACAAAGTCTAGATTAAGTGGCGTGCGTGAATTCGGACAAAGATCCATTTGTTGCAAGCCATGCTTGTTTCCATTCGCAGGTTTGAGGGTCATCTTCCCCAATTTTCATACACAACCACTGGGACATGTCTCTCGAGCAACCGTTTGCGCTTCCTGTTCTTCAGACTGACCTCCGGTTAGAAAGTTCCATGGGGAGAAGAAGTGACAGCTTCAGAATGTCCAAAAATGATCTGCTTGGTGGTTTCAACCCCTCTGAAAAATATGAGTCCGTCAGTTGGGATGATGACATTCCCAATATATGGAAAGTCAGAAAATTCATGTTCCAAACCACCAACCAGTGATTCATGGTCGGTGCATGCGATTGCGAATGATTGCGACATAGTTAGATGGAAATATACAAACCAACTTAGAACGTGGGAGCACCACATTGTAGAATGTTGACCCCTGGGCTGCAAAAAGAAACCAAGTAGTGTTATAATTTCTTCGCACTTCGCTTTCCTGGAGATCATGCCAGGGCTTCATTGATCTTATCCAGGGTCGACACATGTGGACCTTGCTGAACATGACAGCTAGTTTTCATAGATCGAAGACAGGCATGCAATCAGACACCACAATTTGAGGACTGCAGTCAGTGCCCAAGAAGACAACCCCCCTGGAAGATGATTTTCCTGTGAATATGTCAAAAGTTGGTTTCCAGCCGTGCCCCATATATGTCACATCCCTCCCGTCTAAAACCAAGGGGTCAAGGGAGGTAATTTCATACTAGGAAGGATAGGATAAAGTCGGCACGATATCCCCATCTTCGTTCATGGTTTTCATTTCCCCCTCCATTTTGCCCATGATTTCGTCCCCATCCTCCCACTCAGCTCAGCCTTCGGTACCTCCTGCACCGAAGGTGGTTCCTCCGGTTCCGGTGCCGATCGTTTGAAACGTTTCGGCGCGGGCAGCGGCAGATCGGGGAGCATCTCGTCAGCGACCCTGCGCGCGATGGAGAGTCTGTGGAATTATTGTGGATTGGGGAAAAATATGAAAAATTGCTAAGAATAAGAGAAGGATTTGAACTGATTTGGACCGTTTTATTTAATCAATTTTCCGCACAATCCGCGAAAATGTAGACGCTTGGCTGGGAACAAGTTGGAGCAATCAGGTGCTGACAATGGAAACGATGTGAGGATCGTCCCCACGGAGATGTTTGAAATGACTTCAACACTCCGAACATGCAGCTCTCGAAAGGATCTCGTGCAACAATACCGGCGCACCCAGAAATGTGTGTATCTCTCCCACTGACACATACTAATACTATTGGTTTATACAAAAACATACGATAGATTATAGAACTGGTGTGTGAATTCTATTTGTAGTAAGACATGTTTGTATTCATTAACAGGTTTGATGGTATTCCTCCCATTTTTTTCATGTATATAGACCCTGATCGGATTGTAGGGCGGAAACAACTGTGAGGATTTTCAATTACTCACATTCTGACCGCATGAACCAGAAAATGTTGGCTTGAAAAATGGTTCAAGATTGAATGGTACCAACCGCTGGAACATGTCTCAGGCGAGCAACCGCTTGCGCTTCCTGTTCTTGGGACTGGCCTCCGGTTGGAAAGGTTGGGTGAGGGGCTCGGGCGAATGGCGTCAGAATGTGAAACGTTACAAGGTGGTGCTCCACAGTTAGCTAAGGTGGTTTTGTGCACTATAGACTATATAATCTATATAATGTAAGTAGGAATTATGATGATGGTAACATGTCATAACTATATAGTTACAGTATACTATAGTTGCATGGGGTTGTAAACCAACTCATAGGGGGCACCACATTGTAGATGAATGATGAACGTTGATCCCTGGTGTGGCGAAATTGGGCTACCATCTTATTCGCAATTCGTCACTTTTTTGGGGCTGATGCACCTCAACTAGGGCTTCACTGATCTTATCCAGGGTCGACACATGTCGACACTACTGAACATGACAGCTAGTTTTAATGCATGGAAAACAGGCATGCAATCACAAAAACTGAGGATTGCAGTCAGCGCCCAAGAAAACAAACCCATTGGAAGATGATTCTTCTGTGAATATGTCAAAAGTTGGTTTCCAGCCGTGCCCCAAAGTGTGTTTATCGCATACAGTCTCTGAAGGTATCTGAAGGCGTGTAATCCTTTCCCCTAATATCAAACACCCCCCCATAAGAGACCACGAAAAGAATAGATCCAATGCTAAAACCATCTAAAACCAAGGGTTCAAGGAAGGGAAATTCATAATAGGAAGGATAGGATAAAGTCGGCACGATATCCCCATCTTCGTTCATGGTTCTCATCTCCCCCTCCATTTTGCCCATGATTTCGTCCATCCTCCCACTCAGCTCGGCCTTCGGTACCTCCTGCACCGAAGGTGGTTCCTCCGGTTCCGGTGCCGATCGTTTGAAACGTTTCGGCGCGGGCAGCGGCAGATCGGGGAGCATCTCGTCAGCGACCCTGCGCGAGATGGAGAGTCTGTGGATTTTTTGGGGAATGGGGAAAAAAAATGCTAAGAATAAGAAAAGGATTTGGAATGACATGTGGACAATTTAAATTGATTTTACGCACAATCCGCGAAAATGTAGCTTCCCCACGGAGATGTTTGAAATGACTTCAACACTCCGAACATGCAGTTCTCGAAAGGAGTCGTGCAACAATACCGGCGCACCCAGAAATGTGTGTATCTCTCCCACTGATGCATACTAATACTATTGGTTTATACGAAAACATACGATACAGTAGATGATAGAACTGGTGTGTGAGTTCCATTTGTAGTAAGACATGTTTGTATTCATTAACAGGTTTGATGGTATTCCTCCCCATTTTTTCATGTACGCCCTGTTCGGGCTGTAGGGCGGAAACAACTGTGAGGATTGTCAATTACTCACATTCTGACCGCATGGGCCAGAAAATGTTGGCTTGAAAAATGGTTCAGGATTGAATGGTACCAACCACTGGAACATGTCTCAGGCGAGCAACCGCTTGCGCTTCCTGTTCTTCGCTGGACTGGCCTCCAGTTAGAAAGGTTGGGTGAGGTGTTCCACCGGCGAATGGCGTCAGAATGTGAAACGTTACAAGGTGGTGCTCCACAGTTAGCTAAGGTGGTTTTGTGCACTATAGACTATATAATCTATATAATGTAAGTTGTAAGTAGGAATTATGATGATGGTAACATGTCATAACTATATAGTTACAGTATACTATAGTTGCATGGGGTTGTAAACCAACTCATAGGGGGCACCACATTGTAGATGAATGATGAACGTTGATCCCTGGTGTGGCGAAATTGGGCTACCATCTTATTCGCAATTCGTCACTTTTTTGGGGCTGATGCACCTCAACTAGGGCTTCACTGATCTTATCCAGGGTCGACACATGTCGACACTACTGAACATGACGGCTAGTGTTAATGCATGGAAAACAGGCATGCAATCACACAATTTGAGGATTGCAGTCAGTGCCCAAGAAGACAAACCCTTTGGAAGATGATTTTTCTGTGAATATGTCAAAAGTTGGTTTCCAGCCGTGCCCCAAAGGGTGTTTATCGCATACAGTCTCTGAAGGTATCTGAAGGCGCGTAATCCCTTTCCCCTAATATCACACACCCCCCATAAGAGACCGCGAAAAGAATAGATCCAATGCTAAAAACATCTAAAACCACGGGGTTAAGGGAGGGAATTTCATATTAGGAAGGATAGGATAAAGTCGGCACGATATCCCCATCTTCGTTCGTTGTTTGATCACCCCCTCCATTGGTCCATTTTGCCCATGATTTCGTCCCCATCTTCCCGCTCAGCTCGGCCTTCGGTACCTCCTGCACCGAAGGTGGTTCCTCCGGTTCCGGTGCCGATCGCTTGAAACGTTTCGGCGCGGGCAGCGGCAGATCGGGGAGCGTCTCGTCAGCGACCCTGCGCGAGATGGAGAGTCTGTGGATTTTTTGGGGAATTGGGGAAAAAAATGCTAAGAATAAGAAAAGGATTTGGAATGACATGTGGACAATTTAAATTGATTTTACGCACAGTCCGCGAAAATGTAGCTTCCCCACGGAGATGTTTGAAATGACTTCAACACTCCGAACATGCAGTTCTCGACAAGAGTCGTGCAACAATACCGGCGCACCCAGAAATGTGTATCTCTCCCACTGAAGCATACTCATACTATTGGATTATACAAAAACATACGATAGATTCTAGAACTGGTGTGTAAATTCTATTTGTTGTAAGACATGTTTGTATTCATTAACAGGTTTGATGGTATTCCTCCCCATTTTTTCATGTACGCCCTGTTCGGGCTGTAGGGCGGAAACAACTGTGAGGATTGTCAATTACTCACATTCTGACCGCATGGGCCAGAAAATGTTGGCTTGAAAAATGGTTCAGGATTGAATGGTACCAACCACTGGAACATGTCTCAGGCGAGCAACCGCTTGCGCTTCCTGTTCTTCGCTGGACTGGCCTCCAGTTAGAAAGGTTGGGTGAGGTGTTCCACGGCCGAATGGCGTCAGAACGTGAAACGTTACAAGGTGGTGCTCCACAGTTAGCTACGGTGGTTTTGTGCACTATAGACTATATAATCTATATAAGTGTAAGTAGGAATTATGATGATGGTAACATGTCATAACTATATAGTTACAGTATACTATAGTTGCATGGGGTTGTAAACCAACTCATAGGGGGCACCACATTGTAGATGAATGATGAACGTTGATCCCTGGTGTGGCGAAATTGGGCTACCATCTTATTCGCAATTCGTCACTTTTTTGGGGCTGATGCACCTCAATAAGTCAACTCGGGTTTCATTGATCTTATCCAGGGTCGACACATGTTATATGGATGTTTCCTGAAATAGAGGTACCCCTAAATCATCCATTTATAGATGGATTTCCCATGAAATAAACCATCCAGCTATTGGGGTACCCCCATTTATGGAAATACAAAAATAAAGCCCTCCGTAAAACAATGCCATAAACCATCCCCCAGTCATCACCATTTTTATAAGTGCTATGTTTACCATTCCCAGACATGGGTGGTTTCTGGCATTGTTTTACCCACATCGATGGTTATATGATGGTTCATTTGATGGTTTACGATGCTAAAAATTGATGGTTAATGATGGTTAGATAGTTATATAATGTTGTATACCATCAACATCCATTGATTATAGACACTATTGATTATGAGCGTAATTACTTGTTAAAGATTAATCAATGATGGTTGATGATTCGTAATGTTGCATACCATCAAAATCCATTGGTTATAGATACTATAGATGGTTTATGATTCATGATCCATAAAACTGTTGGATTAAAAAAAAAACTCCTGTTTAAGGATCATTGTGGTTATAACATTAGTTATACCATCATATTATTGTTGGTTATACCATCAAAATCCATCAAAATCCAATGGTTATAATGTTGTTTATACCATCAACATCATATTATATAGGGATGATGGGATTAAGTCGGCTCCCTTCGTCCGTCTTCCTCAGCGCCCCACGGGCGGCACATCACTTCGTCGCTTGCCCGGCCTGCGGCTGTGGTGAGTTCGGCCGTCTGGTGGAAAATGGCCAATAAAGGAAAGTAATTATACACTATCTATAATTGATATTATATAACGATATTGACTTTATTTTATAATAATGTAATAAAGAAATCTATAGTGTAATATATCTATAATGATGTAATATCTATAATAACTACACAATAGATACTATATAACATATGATAGTGTATACTATACACTGTACACTGATACACTATCTATAATTGATACTTTGGATAATAATAAGATATTATTATATCAAATTATATCTACACATATCTACACTATGGCCGAAAAAAATAAGGTATCCTCTGGTTATGTAACATAGCCATGGTATAGATGGCCCATAGAAATAGACGGTTTACCTATTAAAAATGGTGATTTTCCATGGCTACAAATATGTTAAATAACCAGAGGGTATCCTTCTTCGGAAATGTAGATACTTTATGATCCTTTGCTAAGAACGAATCAGGTCTTGACATTAGCGATCACCTGCTGGGAAACGCAACCAGTCCTGAATGCTACCACTTGGTATCGACAAAAAAGTCCACGGTCTTCGGAGACTTACCAGGGCTTACCAGCTTCATCCACTTCTCCATACGGAATTCGGAATACCCGGCCATGGCCGAATCGGGAATATGATGAAGAAAACTATAAGAAAACCATGGGATTTGGGGTATAAAATTCACCAAAACTTCACCCACCCAAGCATAGCTGTTATCACCGGATGCTCCTTGCTCCAAAGCCAGTGAAAACAACATGAGGTCCGAGGCCGTGATGAAGTTCATCCGGATTGTTGTAATTGGCGCTTCATTTTTCATGACTCCCATAAATGATCGAAGGATCCTCCTTCGAATTAGGGGGGAGGTGTCGCACCAGGTTTTTTGTAGTATAAATCCCTGGGTCTTTGAAAAACCCTACAAAAAGGGTCGGTTTTTACGAGTTTTGGCCCTTACAAAAAGCATAGGGTTTTAGCACCCTCATTCGACTTCAAACACCCACCCCATTTTATAAGGTGACGACTTTCTTCCGAATATGGATGTCGAACATTTGCCGATGACCTTTTTATAAGAAGTTGTGATTTTAGATGGCGTTTTCAGGCATCATTTTGTAAGGACACAACTTCTGGTTCCCTGTTTCTGGTTTTCCCGGACTCGTTGATTTTCAAGCAGCCTTTTTGTAAGGATTCCATTTTTTGCCACCTTTTGGGATGTGTCAAGGCTGTGGGCTGGGGCCTTTTCGGAAATAGCCAAAACAGCTATCAAATGATTGAGGCGAATCAAAAACATGTACAAATCTGAACAATAACTTGTATCAATGCCTAAAAAGCATATATTCTTACAAAAAGGCTCTTCTAGTCTTGACGACATGTCCTTACAAAATGTCATTGCACACCCTGCTGAGTTCTTTTTTGTTTTTTTTGATGTTCAAAAACAGCATCTTGAGCTTACAAAAAGACTCAAAAAGACAAACTCGATGGTCTTATAAAATGACTTTGCACCTCAAAACTCTTACAAAATGAACACTTGAAAATCCACAACTTTGCCTTTTGGGTGCCCTGTTACAAAAAAGCCTGGTTAGGGACCTTGTTGTAAATACAAAATGACCCCATATAAACCATTTGTAAGAGGGTCGACACCTTCCATTCTGTAAGGGAAATTCGATCGGGGATATCGAAGGAAGTTTAGAAGTCAAACTTCCGACAATATGGACAGATGGAAAGCAGAGCAGGGAAGAGGCAGAGAGAAGAGGCAGAGAGAAGAGGAAGATTAGAAGAAAGAAGAGTAGAAGAGAAAGAGTAAGAAGAAAGAAGATGCAGATGCGCGAAAAGGTAGGAAAGTCGCGAAACACTGTGTTTTTCCAATGATTTGTGGCTCTGGGGGGTCGAAAAGTAGGCTCGCTAAAGCGGCGGGTGCGGAGCCAGCTGGCCAGATGAGTGATGAAAAATTGCACGCCGTTGTGGCGCGAAGCACATTTCCAAGTCAAAATGTACAAAACACACCATCTCGGACCACTTTTGGAAGTTGCGATGTCGAAAAAGTGCACGCCGTTGTGGCGCGAAGCACATCTCCAAGTAAAAATGTACAAAACACACCACGTTCGGACCACTTTTGGAAGTTGCGATGTCGAAAAAGTGCACGCTGTTGTGGCGCGAAGCACATTTCGAAGTCAAAATGTACAAAACACACCACGTTCGGACCACTTTTGGAAGTTGCGATGTCGAAAAAGTGCACGCCGTTGTGGCGAGAAGCACATTTCGAAGTCAAAATGTTAAAAACACCAGGGGTTCGGACCACTTTTGGAGGTTCAGATGTCGCTTCGCTTCACTACACTACACTACATTACACTACACTACACTCCACTACACTACACTCCACTACAGTACACTACATTACACAACACTACAACTACAACTACACTCCACTACACTCCACTACACTCCACTGTATACACTCCACTACACTAAATTACGCTACACTACACTACATTACACTACACTACACTCCACTCCACTACACTACAACTACAACTACGACTACACGACTACACTCCACTACACTCCACTACACGAAATTACACTACACTACACTACATTACACTACACTACACTCCACTACACTACACTACGTTACACTACACTACATTACACTGAATGACACTGCACCACAGATAGACAGGTAGACAGGTAGACAGGTAGACAGGTAGACAGGTAGACAGATAGACAGATAGATCGATTAGATTAGATTAGATTAGATTAGATTAGATTAGATTAGATAAATAGATAGATAGCAGGTAGACAGATAGACAGATCAAAGAAAGAGAGAGAGATAGATAGATAGATCGATAGAGCGATAGATCGAAAGATCGATAGATCGATGAAAAGATAGAAAGATAGATCGATAGATCGATCGATCGATCGATAGATCGATAGATCGATAGAACGATAGATCGATAGATCGATCGATCGATAGATCGATCGATAGATAGATCGATAGATCGATAGATCGATAGATCGAGAGATCGATCGATCGATCGATCCATCGATCGATCGATCGATCGATAGATAGATAGATAGATAGATAGATCGAAGATAGATCGATCGATAGATCGATAGATCGATAGATCGATAGACCGATAGATCGATAGATCGATAGATCGATAGATCGATAGGTAGATAGATAGATCGATAGATAGATAGATACATAGAAGATAGGCTGGTAGGTAAGTAGGTAGTCAGAGAAAGAGAGAGAAAGAGAGGAGACCTCAAGCACCTTTCGGTCCATCAGTGGATTCGCTCTGCCATCCCTGATTCACAACAGCCAATCTCTCCTATAGGTTTCCTATTTTTGAAACTTCCGCCACCGCCTTGTGCGGTACTACTGGTCTCATAAGCCCTTGGATAAACCCATGGATTATGGCTTCTCATCCCTATATCTATATCGTAAACCATCATTTTTTAATGGTACAAAGTGACCTCGACCAAGTCGTCATATCCATGATGAAAAAAATCCCGAATCCTCAGTTTCCCACCATGTTTCTGGTTTTTCACCGTGATTCAGCAGTGCAACAGCCTCTGTGTCGCATCATTCGCTGGCTCGGACCTTGGACATCTCGGAGTTCAACTGATCAAGAGGATGGGACATACCGACATACCATCTGAAAAACCCTCCAGTTGTACTGATAAACATGACTATACCCATTTTACCCCAGAAATTCAGTACTTTTACCCAATGTTTATAGGTACAACTGGAGGGTCTAGGCAGAAGAATGTTGCAAAGGAAGTATTTTGAAGATGTTCAGCTGGGGATAGAAGCAACCATAGTATGGTGATGTCAAAGGGATGTAACATCACGTGTAAATGATTTGGAGATGATCATACACCCATGTTTGGCGTCTTGCAAGCTTCCTACACGCTTGCTCCCTTGTGTTGACCCACATCCATGTGACTGTCCTTAAAATGCGGGGCTGCCATATCTGGGAACACTCAGAAAATGGATGAAAATTGTAGTTTTTTCCCACTGAAGCATATATGTTTTCAATGATGGTGGCGGTCCAGGGCTCTTGGAAACACCCATTTAAATGCATTTATTCTTAACATTGTTCCATGAATGCATGTTTCATGGCTACATTCTCCATCTTTTGTGTCGTGTCTAGTCGGGTCGCAACCCCCAAAACGACAGAGAATCTCCTGCAAGTATTGTCCCCATTGGATAATAACGGTAGAAAACCAAGAGGATCCACCATCCCTCAAATTCAAATGGATGGTATATTTAGTATAAACATGTCGTAAACCAGCAAAATATGGGTTGTTTATGGCATTGCCAACAGTACTCCTTCACCGGTGGGCAGCCCTTGAAAGATCCGTCCACCTCAACCCTTAAAACCATGCGTCTCTATGTCCATGTCGTCGTCTTCTTCTTCCGGTTCCTGGGGCGTCTCTATATCCATGTCGTCGTTTTTTGCTTCCAGTTCCTGGGGCGTCTCTATGTCCATGGCGTCGTGTTTTGCTTCCGGTTCCTGGGGCGTCTCTATGTCCATGTCGTCGTCTTCTTCTTCCGGTTCCTGGGGCGTCTCTATATCCATGTCGTCGTGTTTTGCTTCCAGTTCCTGGGGCGTCTCTATGTCCATGGCGTCGTGTTTTGCTTCCAGTTCCTGGGGCGTCTCTATGTCCATGGCATCGTGTTTTGCTTCCGGTTCCTGGGGCGTCTCTATGTCCATGTCGTCGTCTTCTTCTTCCGGTTCCTGGGGCGTAAACTTAAGATTTGAAGGCTTCAGCATGGATCAACCCCCAGAAATCTATCGTTGGGCCCAACGCTGAATGGTGACTGTCATCCATTCGGAAAACGAACATTGACAATTGGGAATGGATGACCCATGATGACCCTATTTAAGGCAGCTGACTGTTTAAAATATGCCGGCATATTTAGCATATATAAGTAACGAGCTGTTAAGGTCAGAAATGACCGCTTTGAACTTTTTCAGCTGGCCCAAAAAAAACACCCAAAACACCCAAGTGGACATCCGGCAACGCACCAAGGGGCAGGTGTTATGGTAACATATGGTAACTCCACTTGGATTATTGGGATTTTGCTGGAGGGTTCCCCCGTGGATTTCCTGTTGGAAAGAGGTCCGTGGTGAATAAAGGATGGGTCCATGGTTGAGCCAACCCCTCTGAAAGATGATGGAGTGAAAGTCAGTTGGGATGATGACATTCCCAATATGATGGCAAAAATAAAATTCCATGGTTCCAAACCACCAACCAGCTGTGGATTGGTTTAGTCGGGAAAATCTTCACCGAGGACCGATCACATTTTTTCGGGGTTTCCGGTGTCAACAAATTCCCATCATCCAATTCTGTGAAAGCCCCAGCGAATCGATTCCCCAGTGGTGGATGTGAATTGATCATCGACCCAGTCCTCCAACGGCTCGTCCGGGATCACGTCTTCAATCTGCGAGCGATGGCAGCGATGAGGTAAGTTTTTGGGTGAAGCGCTGGCGAATCCTATGGGTTAGTATCTGTGTTAGTGAATATCTGTAGTGAAGATCTGGTGAAGCAAATGTTGGTACTGAATATTTATATAGTTTATATATGAACATCTACAGTGAATCACTGATGAATCACTGAATTGGTGACCAAATGATGTGGAGCTTGGTCTGGATAGTGTATCACATGCATCCAGATGGATCACTGGTGACTTGGTTCACCTATATGTAGTGAATCACTGGCTATCATCGGCCAATTACAACGATTTCTATTGGTGGTAACGACAAAACAATGGTTTAGAATAAATCACTGATGAATCATTGGTGGATTGCAGGAGAATCACTTATATCAATTGATATAGCCATCCGGTGCACTCCGGAGAGTCCTGTCCTAGGAAAATAACTGGGTTATTTTTGGGGTCCTGACCTTTTCGAAATTAAAATCCTGGTGCCTGACCTTTCTTGCCGGAATTTACATTCTCAGACGAAAAAAACTTGCAGGCACTAAATTCCTAATGCCCAAGGTTTCCAGAAAGGCATGTCTTCCCCTCTGTTACTAATTAAATTCCTGGGTGCCAACCCTCATACAATGCTCAACAAACCACCCCTCAACATATGCTGTTAATAGACTAATTTCCTGGGACCCAACGTTTGTACACCGCAGGAAAATAATTTTGAAATATTTAGAACTATTTTGAACCAAAATTATGTTCCTGGGTTCGAACGGACGCATGGATCAGCATGTGCAAATCGGGGATTTCAAAATTATTCATTTTGATAGTGGACTCCCAGGAGAATAATCTGCATCACCAGATGGCTATAATTGATAGTGTAGCACCCCACAATTCATTGGTTGGACCAGTGAATATTACTTGCTTTTACTTACATCCACTATGTGTTTGGGGGGTGCCCCTAAAACGAAATAAAACTCTACGATGCTATACGTACTGTTGATCGATGGTCCAAGGTTACTGCTATTGGTCCATTGGTGGGGTCCAGGTCCACCAGGTCCACCAGGTCCACCAGGTCCGTGGTGAATAAAGGAGGGGTCCATGGTTAGTACGCCTACCCCTCTGAAAAATGACGGAGTTAAAGTCAGTTGGGATGATGACATTCCCAGAACTGAATGGAAAGTCCTATAAAGTCCTAAAATTCCATGATTCCAAACCACCAACCAGACAATATTGCCGTAAATATTCAAATTACTTTACTTCGTGTGATCCCCACCATGACATTTATACATTTTCCTACTGGCAAATCTTCTGAGATTCTATCTGGCATATCTTCTGGCATTCTATCTGGCATATCTTCTGGCATATGTTCTGGCATATCTTCTGGCATTCTATCTGGTAAATCTTCTGGCATTCTATCTGGCATATCTTCTGGCATTCTATCTGACTTATCTTCTGGCATTCTATCTGGCATATCTTCTGGCATTCTATCTGACATATCTTCTGGTATTCTATCTGACATTCCATCTGGCATATCTTCTGGCGTTCTATCTGGCCGTTGAGGCCCGGCAGTGCCCACTGCGATCTGGAAGTCGCGGTTGAGGTCCGGCAGTGCCCACTGCGATCTGGAGCTCGCGGTTGAGGTCCGGCAGTGCCCACTGCGACCTGGAAGTCGCGGTTGAGGTCCGGCAGTGCCCACTGCGATCTGCAACTCGCGGTTTGAGGTCCGGCAGTGCCCACTGGGATCTGGAGCTCGCGGTGGAGGTCCGGCTGTGCCCACTGGGATCTGGACTGCGAGGAGGAGGCGGCGGGTGAGGAGGCGGAGGAGGCAGAGGAGGAGGAGGCGGTGGAGGAGGAGGAGAAGAGCTCTGTTAAAATCTAGCAACCCTCACCTGGCAGGTGGGGAAAAAGACCTTGACAATATTTGACAATATCACATCTGAAGGTATAAGTCGGCACTAAATCCACCCTTGTTTGCTCAGTGTTTATCTCTCTCCCTATCTCCATGGCTAAAGTCACCGGCCCCCACTGCCTCCTCCGGCGCTTCCGGCGCTTCCGGTGCTTCCGGTGCTTCCTCCACTTCTTCGTCCGGGAACTGCAACTTGGCCATGCCAAAAGTCTTCCAAAGGCCGGTCAGGCAATGCCCTTCCTGAAAAACAAGGGGTTGGGATGTTGTTTCGCAATGTTGGGAAAGAACTTGGAAATAATCCTGGTGATGTTGGGAAGTTGAAACCATGTGTGTTTTCTCTGTTTTTTGTTGTCATAGCTTGCCATCAGAAAGCTGTTCACCTGCAATTGCATGGAGCACGAGGGATCACATCGATTCAATATCATTCAATATGATTCAATTGAAAGATGTTCACACAAAAATGTCGACTTACCTGTCATTTTATCATATTTTATCCTTCCAAATGTCCCCATCCCGCTTTCTTCCTTTGAGTTCCCCAAAATGTCCCCAATCCCCCAATCCGCTGTACCTCCGAGGTCGAAATGCCCAGCATATCACAGATGAAGCCTCCATCGTTTTTGGTCGAGTTTTTGTGGGGAAACGCACCCAGGCATTGGATGATTTTTGGAGATGAAAAAAAAAATATTGAAAATATAAAGAAAGAGGGAGAAACATGTGACCCACATCTTACTCAGCCTCCAAAAAAATACTGTAAGTCCGAATATGCGCAAATGTCGGAATCTCCAAAAAAGAAAAGAGAAGGGACAAGAACGGCTTTGTGCCAGTCCTCTTTTAAACATGTTTCGATCATCCATTGATCCCTCAGAGCCCCACGGAGCTGTGCGAAGGCATTATTCTTCACTTCCTGCGAAGCGAAGCAGTGCCAACTGAAGCTACTGGGGACAGTCCCAAGTAATCTTGAATTGCTAATTGTCATGTAAGGTGAACATAGGTAAACATGGTTAAACCTCTAAGCATAAACCATCCAAAAATGGGCTTTACGGTTTTGAGATGATCCAGTGATTTTACATCTTTCGAGTTTGCCTGACTTTTTCACCTGTACCTGTCCCTGTCACAAGTATAGCACTTAAATTCGCTGGAAAATGTCCCACGTAAACCTGAACTGCAAAATATTGACTTACTGGTTGGTGGTATACCTACCCCTCTGAAAAATATGAAACGCAGTTGGGATCATTATTCCCAATATATGGAAAAATAAAAAATGTCCCAAACCACCAACCAGTTGACTTATGTTTTTCACAATGTGGATTTGTCTGAAAATAGGATACCCCTAGATTCACTGGTTCATCATTTTTCCCACTCAAATTGTTGTTCCCATATATCTAATCATCAGCCCACATCACATCAATTAACAATGGCTACCCATAATTAAATGGTTTATCACTATATTTCCATAAAATAATGGCATATCAATGGTATATCACTATACTTCCAATGGTTTATCGCTAAATTTCCATGAAATATGGCTATTTGATGGTATATCCATTATATTTCCAATGGTTTATCACTATATTTCCAATGGTTTATCAATGGTACCCTCTGGTAATTTAACATAGCTATTGAAAATGGCCATAGAAATAGTGGATTTACCCACTGAAAATCGTGGATCTTTCCAGTTCGCTACGTTAGTTTACCAGAGGGTATATCCAAAAAAATCTCACAGACATGTCGCCCACGTTTCTGGCCCCTCCCCATGATTTCGCATCTCGTCCTCTTTGGCGGCCGTGACCTTCTTGTAGACCTCCGCATCATAGGCGTGCAAATCTCCAAAGGCGCTCAGCCTGAGGGATGCAACCGAATAATGGTGGTCAGGCCAGTGATCATTAATTATCCATTGGGATGATGATTATTGTACCAGTATATTAATGATGATTAATATTATAGATAATGACTATACAATAGTGATAATGGTGATTAATAATAGTGATACTACAATAGTGACTATTGGGATAATGGTGATTAATAATATTATTGTAGATAAAGGTAATGATTAGTCATGACATGTCATGACATTGTTATATTAATGATGATAAATATTATTGACAATGACAATAATGACTATAATGATGATTAATATTATGCAATAGTCCATTGGGATGATATTATTGTCCCAATGATCATCGAATAACATCATTATCATTGTATACTATCAATTGATAAAGTATAGATCATTGGGACATTTTACATATTTTACAATAGTATACAATAGTAAGTAGATGTAAATAGTACATATATATACAGTATATACACCTAATGGGATAACAATGGAATACCGATTTGTGGGATAAGAATCTGGAATATGTTTGGAATAATATTATTCGATCATAGTGGGGTCAATCATTTTGCCTGTCCTGTCTATCTCAGCCCATATGCCCCAACCATTTCTGCCGAGCGTCATCAAGTTGTACTTTTCCAAGACTATCTTGGCTTCGGGAACCTCCTTAAGCTGCACATTCGCCTGCACATTTGCTGGGCTCCAAGAGTGGGTTTGGTCGAATCATATGGAGTGCCAATAAACCCACAATTCATAGTGACATAGTTTGTTTCTATAGTAACTATAGTAGTCACATAATATAATGCGACCATCCATTTTGGAGGGGTTGGTAATTGTAACCTTACCCAGCCGCTCATTTGGGCTCATAGGGACATTATATGGTCCACAGAATTGGTCTTCCATGGGCGTTTTGAGCTGCAGCAGCTGGGGCTGAAAATGCGAGATAGCCCCAACCTTTTGAATCAGGACCTCATTCCAGTGACCGATACCAACTCCATTTGGGATGGAAAAATTCCTCAGTTGGGATGCTAAGCCAACTGAACTCCGGGACGGGTATCAGTGACGTTGGTGCCGGATGTGAAATCACATGGCTTTGGGTGTTGAAAATGGGGGATCAACCCCAGATATGGCTATCTCAATAGGGAAAATATGATAAACCATGTACCCTCCGGTCAACTAACATGGCTATTGAAAATGGCCCCGTCGAAATAGTGGATTTAATGATTTACCCAGCTACAAAATGGTGGTGATTTTCCATAGTTTTTCGTATGTTTACCAGAGGGTATGTCACCATAGGCAGCCTCAGGGGGGGGGGCATATCCCACCTTGCCATCTACCGCGCTTTCGAGCTCATCAATGCTGCCCTGTTCGGTGAAACACTGCGGGCTCCAATCGGTAAATCATCACCATTTGTCGATTCTGACCGGTACCCGGCCTGGTAAACATACAAAAAGCTATTGAAAATGGCCCAGTCGAAATAGTGAGTTTTCCCAGCTACAAAATGGGGATTGTTCCATCGTTTTTTGTAAACGTTTACCAGGCCGGGTAAATCATCGAACTTGACAAATGGCTTCCATTGTTATGGTCTGTAACAAATGACCAGAGGAATTGACAAATTGACCATTGAAAAAACAGCCTCTGTCGGATTTTGGGGAGCAGAGAGTTCACCGTGCAGTGGATTCTGATGAAATCCCCAGTCTGTCGGTATAAGTGATAAATAAATAACCTATAATAAGTGAAATCCCACCGAAATCATCTGATATTTACACAATATATAATATGTTACAATAAATAAATAAACCTATAATAAGTATTAATAAGTGAAATCCAGCCGAAATCATCTGTAATCCTACCAGGAGGGTTGAACACCGGCGCCAAGGTACATAGTAAGCTTGCACAGCTCGTCGGATTTTCATCAAATATGCTCTGGTCTTCCTCAATTGGAAGGGGGAGACGGGCTAAGGGCCAAGTGGGAAAAAAACACGGATTTAAGTTATTTAAGCGTTGAACTTGAAGTCATAAAATCCTGGAACAAATCATGAAGCCATGTATTTTCAGCCACCTTCTCTTTAATTAAGGTACTATATACAAGACATTGCAGTACATTACATTACATGGCATGGCATTACATTGAATTTACATTACATTGCATTGAAGTTGCATAGCATTGCATTGCGCTACACTACAGTGCAGTATGTTACATAGATACAAATAGACACGTAGAGAAAGCAATGTTTTTCCATGTATAGTACTAGCACGTATCTAAATGTCTGTAAATATGTACATATACATGTGTTGCTGTATATCTACAATATATACATTTTGTAGAAACATCCTGACAATAACCGACCCATACACTCTTATTGGTTATCATGACCAATCTATACCTGTTATTTGTCAACCCCCGATGCGTTTTTGGTTGAAACACCATTTTCAGACCAAGGCTACTAGTTTCATATTGATGATTATCTCAGAAATCCCCATAACATGTTTTTTTGTATAAAAATCGGCTGATTTATCTGCATGTTCTTTCTGAAGTTCCTATTTGGAATGGTATCCCTCATTTTCAGACACACCCATATCCATGATTCATTGGTTGAAACGCTATTGTTTTTGATGGTTACAGTAGATCCACATAACTTGACTAGCTAAACCTCCATTTTTGAGGGGTTTTTAGTCACCATAAACATCTCTGCCACTTCCATTTCCCATCTTGATAGTTCAGAAACCCAACAAACATTAAATTAATACATAGTATTATTGTTGCCTTCACCAACATTGTTGGTAACAACACCATATTTTGGTTAAATCAAATGTTCAATGGTTTAAATCTACACATTTCATAGAATTCTCATAGTTTTCCCATATGTTTCCCATAAAATCCATAAAATGGTCCATAGAATTTCCAGAATCCATACTTTTCCTGGAGTTTTCCATACTTTTCCAGACTTTCCCAAGGGTCAAATCCCCGGGTTCCTCGGTTTCCACCGAGGATCTTGGCCACCTCCACGCGTCCGTCGGCCTCGCGCGCCTCGTTCACCGCCTGCGCCTCCTGCGCCTCGGCCACCGTGGCGGCGCTCACCGCGGTCTCCAACTCGCGGCGCATGGCCTGGAGCTCCTGGGGGCCAGAGATGTTGGGTTAATAGCTAAGGAAATTCTATGTTAATCATTAATTAGCTATTAATAACCAGGAAAACTATGTTATTTCCAGAATCCATACTTTTCCATAGCTAATTTTCCTGATTTTCATAGGGTAAATCAATAATGATGGTTAATAGCTAAGGTTATTAATAGCTAATTAATGATGGTTACTGCCTAATTAATCAATATTATTAATCAAAACCCATAGGATTTACCTAATAATCATTAATTATCATGGTTTAACCATGGTTACCATTGGTTAAATCATGATTAATAATCCATCAAATATCATATATTAAATTATTATTTGTTAACCATCATTTATGAAAATGATTAATCATGATGACAGTAATGGTTGATAACCTAATGACAGTAATACAGTAGTGGTTCTAAATCCTCATAGGATCAATAGGATTTTGAACAATGGCTAATAACCATATTAGGAAGGGTAAATGTCATCAGTAAATGTCATGTAATATGACATAGTAGAACTATAATTATAACTATACCTGGTTTGAATTTGTGTTTTATAGAATATATGTTGAGTTATTCAATTGTCTATTTCTTTGTCCTATATATTACTATAGATATCATATATGGTGAAGCCAGGGGAAAAATTGGGAGATGAATGGGGATGAAAAATGGTGAATTTCATGGTGATTTCATGGGTGATTCCAGTGGGATTTGAAATGATATCATACCCAAAGAAATTGATCAAAATAGTGATCAAGAAAAGCACAAAGTGGGGTCTTATTTACGATAGCCAAATTGCTTTAGTTCGCTTGGGTTTCGGGTCCCTAGATATATAAATGAAGTGTGATATAAACCAACAAGCAATAGGTGGGGGGGCCGCCTTGTATGCATGTATTATGGTTTGTCTAGGCAAATCCGGGGGATCGACGTAAACATATCATTTTGGCATACTTGGTGAGATATTGGAGGTGTTAACCCAGGGAACTTAGTCTATTTAACCAACAAGAATGCTTGCTGCTTTCACCAATTGTGGATTGAATTCCGATGCCATGATCTCTCATGTAAAAACAAAGGTCTGGACAACAAACATATCACTGCGGTAGATGTGTAGTAAATGTTACGATATGATATGATATCTATACCATATATGAGTTGGTATAATATGGTGTCATATGATATGATGTACAGCAACTCCAAAAAAACATAAGTTCGTGAAAACCCCAAATCTCACTGACATAGTGGTAAATTGCTGCGCTGTTCCCCATCTTTGGGGGGATTACTATAGACTATATATATATATATTATCATATCATACGACAAAAACCCTCAGAATCAAACGTTTCATGGCTGAAAAGAGAACATTTTGCAGAAAATACATAGAAATACATGATTTCTTCCAGGATTTTATGACTTCAAGTTCAATGCTTAAAAGATGATATGTTCCCATGAAAAAAACTCGAGAAAACTCGGGGATTTTCCATCGTCACGTCAAAAATGACACTCCGCCGGAGTCCTGTTGTGCAAGTTGCATGTCCCTTTCGACTTTGGCCTGCTCCTGATTCAGGTGATCTCTTTCGAAAAACCCGAAAAAAGTGGAACTCCTGATGTTTTTTCATAGGTAAAATATGGCAAACATGACATATTTATTGCAAAAAACATGGGGTAAATATCAGTGGCTTGGTCTTGTTGGGAAAATGAAAATCAGGAGCGTCCTGCTGAAATTCGCCCAAAAAAAAGATCGAAGATTCCGGTTTTGAAGATGGTTGATCTGCCCTCCAACTGGCCCCATTTCTCACACAAGGACGCATCCCAACAAAAGACTAACCATACTTCAGGAATAAACACATCCTTCAAAACCCTACAGAGACCACCTTGAATAGCCAATGCAATTCAGCTTCATGCCCATTTTGAGCCACGGCTATGGCAAGAATCCAACTCTCTCTGATCTCAAAGGGGAGACCTCAATCACCTCAATCCCACACCGCAAACAACACTTAAATGGTAGCGCATCCACCACCACCACGAACAACAACAACAACAATAACAACAAACCATCCAGATCGCCTCTTGCACGCTAGTCTTGAACTTCCCCGCAGACATGGCCTGCAGGTTTCAATCTTCCCATAGAAGCGAGCACAACCAGTCAGCTTGCCGATCATCAAGATACATATTATTATTAGTAATCCATAATTATGATCATCTAGGGCAAGATCCAGATAGATAGTTATAATAATCAAATATCATCAAGTACATCCACTCATATCTCCATAATTATGATTATTGGTAGGGAAGGAGACAATGAATAATGGATACTAGGAACAAAAAGAACCAACGATGTTGTGGAGGTATATGGTCATGATCGAATGGCATCCATGATGATCATTGGTATATATTGGTACATTGAAACATGTTGAAACTAGAGAGTCTATGACATACATACATACATACATCCATACCATACATACATACATACATACCATACATACATACATACATACCATACATACATACCATACATACATTACATACATACATACATACATACATACATACATATATACATACATACATAC
>CAMXCT020003241.1:0-29154 GCA_947184155.2 Cladocopium goreaui
GGCAGGACCAAGCAGGATAGGATATAGGCTTAGGATCAGGCCACTTATAGATGCGTAGATCGGAGTTGGAACCTTCTCATTGAGAAAGCGGTTATAAGAAGCTGCGCAATGAAATTTGACATTATTGAGCCTGTGCTAGGCTATACCCACTAATGTTGGGTTATCCACCATTTTTGTTGGTTACATCCGCATGTTTACTCATCTCATCATATCGCTTTCATGTGTATTTCCCTGTCCATGTGCCGAGTTGACCTCTGTCTTTGTGGCGAATGATGAACCCACTCAGTGGCAGTTCTCACATCGGCGTCAGGCGCCCAAAGCTGTGGCCGCAGCGTTGCACCAAAGAGTGGCCAAAGACGCCACCCCCAGGATCGGCGACGTGTTTTTTTTCCGTAACGACGAGTCGGTGTAACGGACGGGGTGAGGGAAAAAAACTTGGGAGGTGCAAGCGTTGACCCCATGAGCAGGTTGAGGTCCTTAGGGCATAGTTGTTGCAACAATGATATTATGATAATCATTGAATAAACAATATAGGAATAATGACTGGGACACAGCGGGACACAATCACAATAGAAACGATGATAAACACCTGAGGCTTGCAGACAACAACCATCACATGAAGTTTGACATGCTTTAACCAACGACGCTATTTTTTAAACAGGGGGTTAGTCTTATAGAAATGGGGTATATCTATACGATTCTATACCATCCTATACCTATTAAGTCTTTTAATGATGAGAAATAAATCCTATCTGTGGTATTGTTTCCAGATGTGCATGGTCATGTTTCGCACTTTCAGGACACCAAAGGATGTCCATTGATTGCCCTTGAACAGCAACCTGGAGCAAAACAATTGAGCCGGAGCCGAACCATGATGTTCTCATCCATTGCGGCAGGAGCTGCTCAGATTGTCATGTCGCGCATAGTTTTGACTTCGTATTGTAAGTGGAATTGAAAGCGGATTTCAAGATGTTCAGGCGCAAGCGTGTTTTGAGCTTCTTGATTTCTCGTCGGAAGCAGCATGTATACATTATAATTCATTTAAAAAATGGTTGATTCATCATGGTTTATTTTTCGGAGCTTGTGGCCACACGCGTGGTTTGAAGGTTTCCTCGGATCTCATGAGCCATGTTGTGTTTGTGGAATGGGCCGTCTTTCATATCAGATCAAGACTGCAGGCAAGCAGGACGGAACTTACTAGAGATGTTTTTGGTCCGGTGGATCAATGTGCTCCTGGTTAGTTGCTGGATAACTCGCCCAAATCATGGGTCACTCAGAGCAAATGCCTTGAAACTCTTGAAATATTACTGTCTTTCTCCAACCCAAGCCTAACAATTTGAGGAACAGCCGGCGGACAGCGATGCAGAAGTGGTGGTGCAGTATTTGAGCAAGCGACTCGGCAAAAGGAAATGTGTGCTGACACTGATGGCTTTCTTTTTCTCCTTAGGCCATCACCGTGATTATCCGATCCTCCTCATTTTCCCATGCTTCAGGAATGCCAGCAGCTGGAGCATCGTTGTTGTTTTTCAATGGGTGTAAGGGCCGTCCTGGAACCTACTGCCTGAAGTTTCATTGGACAGGGTGAACTTGCCCTTCCCTCATCCTTTAGTGGCTCTTGTGGTTGACATGAGCATGCCGCGCCCGGTTCAATGTTTTGAAACTTCAACAGTTTAGCTGCACTGCTCAAGAACTTCTGCAGTACTGTGCAACCATGTGCAACCCATGTATCACAGCTCCATTGCTTGGCGTTCCCCTGTCCTGAAAGTTAGATATGATAGACAGCTACACCGGCTGAATCATCCAGATGAGCACATGGACATGAGCCATCACAGAATATTGAACCATAGGATGCAGCAATCAACATCCAACAACATGTACCATGAAATACGGTGAGCACAACGCCTGCTCTTCACCAGCTATGATGGTTGTGCTCGATGGCATGATGGCATCGTTTCCGCACATGAAATGCCACAATATGCCGCTTGAAATGCCATGATGCGCCATGCAGTTGCTCTTGGTGACGTTTCTCTTCGTTTGTGCCTCTGCTGAGCTGCGTGTCTCGAAGCGGAGCACGTTCACTGGACAGGAGAGCACCTCGGCTGCGGTTTTCGGGGCTTGGTGGTGGTTGCTACCAAGCAATTGAGTTCATGCGCCAGACTGCCCAGATGCCGGGCTCGGACCAGGCCGTTTCTTTGGAACAAAGGTTTCTACCTCCTCGTAAGTTGGGGAGATTGCGTAACAGGCATAACATATTCAATATAAAATATCATTAGATTCATTAGATGCCAGACTATGCAACAGACACCTGAGCTACGTTTTTTTTAAATATAAAAGGGTTTATATAGAGTGTAAACTGGATGTTGCTTTTGGTGTGGTTTTACCTGGCTGGCGTAAGGATTGCGTAGGATTGGCGTAGGCATTTTTCAAGGTTCCAAATATCTTCTGGTTTGCGTAGGCAACATTTCATTGTATTTCAAATGCTCGTACATGATCGGCGTTGGAATCTCACGCTTTAAAATTGATTCAATGTTATCCACAAAAGGTTCAAAGGCACCGGGTTCATTCATGGATAGTTGTCTATACGAACAAACCGTGGAACTTGCCCGGAAGAGCAGATATACAAAGGCAGCGGAGCAGCTTAAACCGTCTTGATGTTCTTCGCTTTCCACCTGCTTGTTGCTAGATGGGCCATATTAGCTCTTGCTTAAGAGGAATGTTTCACCAGATTCCTGCCAGGAGGCCCCTGGAACAGGCGTAGCCTTCGCGTAGACTTCGCGTAGGCACCGCGTAGGCTCGGGTGCCCGGACTGACCACCAGCCCACGTCCGCACCAGTCCATATTCGACACATTGAACCGCCCAGAGCTGCCATTCACCAAGCTAGCGACAGTCGAACACGTCGCTTGGCTTGACTCCAGCATAGTCAAAAGTTACTAGCTGAGTCTTCAGTGATTTATCATGATTTATCCACCAGATGTTTAGTGTGCGCTTTGGGACCTGGTTGCTGGTGCGGCTGCTGCACATGGGTGTGGCTGCAAGATGTCTATGGGCGCTTTGGAGCCTGGGCGCTCGTGCTGCAAAAATGTGAATGGGACTGTGGTCGCGTAGTCAAAAGTTCCGTTTCCAACCTTCCAAAAGCAAACAGAAGTGTGACGGCGTAGGCAAAAACATACATTGTGGCGTCGCTTTATGCGTGCGTTGGGCCTGCGTAGGCACACCTTCAAAGGGATGAGCCGCGTAGGCTCCCACTGTGGCCGCGTGGGCATTGCGTAGACAGTGGCGTAGGCAGCACAGGAGTAGACGGACCCAGACAACAAAAAAAAACACAGCTCACCTGTTGATGTGTTGCCTTGCCACAATATCTACTTTGTCTTTAGCCAGTGAAGTTTGTCTCTTAATTGGCCATCAACAGAAGCTGCAACTTGCCACTAACAACTTCCACTATTTTTTTATTTGGTGAAAAGGCTTGGTGCCGCCGGACGCACAAGAATCTTGTCCTGTCAGCTTTGTTTGCTTGGACTGTTGGATTTACTTTGCCACCCTGCAAGGTAGCCACCCTGTGCCCCATCCGGCAGATGGATCTAGTGCCAGACATCTGCAGGCGGGCCGTGCAGTGCACAGTAATAATCGATGTTTCGGCGTGTTCTGTGTGATTTTTCATATCTTTTAATGTTTTTTCTATTTATATACAGTCCTGGAAATTTCAAGACTGACATGTTAGGATACTTCTGACGATTCTGTTATATGATGTCTTTGGGTATCTTCCAGGCATAATTGCTGGAGACACACATCACCAAGTTGTGCAGGTTTTGTGCAGTCCCCACTTGCAGGACTGTGAGGTGATTGGCTGGGTCGAACTTTGCGAACGGAAGAAGTTGACGGCCGGGGCGTGCTTTCAACTCGAGTGGCTCTGTCACAGGGGGGAATTGATGGGTTTGTTGCAGGTTGGCAAAGTCATTGTTGGGCCAAAGTTTTTTCGACATGTATGGGGAGTATTGCGCTGAAGAATGCTGAAGGCTTCAATGGTTTGAAGACATATGCTTACAATTTTATCAATGTAGGGTGCCTGCACAAACCTCGGAGCCCTGCAAAAACTGAGGCCCACAACGGCAGCTCCACCCTGCGAGCTGCAAGGGCCCCATGGGGCACCGGCGCAGCTGCGGCCAGCGACTGCCGGGATTTTGACCTTGACCTCCGGGGAGCTACGCATCACCGGGTGCCTTGGAGGAATTCAGCTCCGAGTCGTTCGATCAGCTGAGGTGGGGAAGTTGGGAGGCACTCAAGTTGGATCGCTCACAAACCAGTTTACCTTTTTGGTCGTCTTGAAGTGCCTAGCTGGCTTCGCTCTTCATATAGCGGAGTATCTTGTTGGGTGTCAACAATCTACATCATGCAGATGTAAACCAAGGCATCTCAGGTTCTGCTAACAACCTACCCCAGGTAAATTTTGACACGCTGGCTTCAGTGCAGAAACTTCGAATGCTCCCAAGGCAAATTCAGATGACGTCGCTCCGCCTGGCAGCCAAGAACCCTGCCTGCACAAGGGGCTGAACTCAGCAGGTTCAGAGCCTGTTGCGGTTGTTGTATATAGCAAAATGTTTTTCTTATATAGAATGCTTCACAAAGACACGCCGAGAATGGCACGGGAGTTGGATGTATTTAAGCATTCAGAGTTCAGAGTACCATGTGAGACCAGATTTTTTTCTGCAAAAAAATCAGCTGAGTGAGGACTGTGAACTTTGCAGATGCTCACGTGGAAGCGTGGCATGAAGGTCCATCGGATCCAAATGCTACCGCGCTTGGCGGCGCCTTTTTCAGCATGGGGTCATTCACTTTGACCAGGTCCCGACTGACTGCTCCTTGGATTGTTTTGGCAACCAGGCTTTCAATTTCCGGTGTCAGACATGGACTTGGAAGTTGGATGAAGTTCGTGGAGATGCATGGTCTTTGGACCTGGATATGGTCTAGAAGTTGTTGATCAGTAGACATGCTGCAGATACCCATGTGATGCAACATCCAACGAAGGTGAGAGGCTCTGCAGCGGCAGCTGGTGGTGGTGGCTTCGCAGCGGGCGGAGACCTGACCCTGGGCATTGCAGAGCGCAGGTGTAGTCGTTGGATGTAGATGGGCTATGACACATGGTGGTATCTGAGAATTTCTGATCCAGTAATTTGTCAGTTTTGGATCCACATGCATTCATTATATATTTGCTGAGGAAATTCCATGTCACCACAACATGGTGAGAACGTGCCAGCTACTCGTAGGAAGTGTTCATTCTGCCAGAGACGCTAGGGCTTGAGTTTTAGATTGTCGCTTGGGCCTTGGGCACTTCAGTATCTTCTGGCATTTCACCTTTCTTTTGAGACACAATTTTCCGTATCTTCCGGCATGTCAATTTTTGTTGGACATGTTTTTCCAAAAATGGATTTGTGAAATTCATGGCACATGCGACGGAGCTGTGGTCAACGGTGCAGCACTAGGAGATCCTTAGATCCTTTAGGAAGGCAGGCTGACTAAGGAGCAGCACGTGACACAGTCGAATTCAAAAAAGGCCATGGATTGCAGAAGGGGATTTGTCATCGTTTGTTGTCCATGGGAAAATGAATGTGGAAGCTGTAAAGGTTTTGCTGATCACAGAGAGAATGAGAGTGGAGCCAAAGCATGTCAACGCAGCGGAGAGGTAAGAGATTGTTGGTGCTTCCCTTGTTGCATACGCCAAGAACATGTGAATGCTTTTCTGGATGCTCTTGGCATACAAGATGTAATATTCATTGTGTTGTGGTGCGTATGACCCTTGTGATGTTCATGCCTTCAATGAAATGACATTCTGTGCCCAAGGAGTGTGTTCCAAGACTCTGAAGTCGTGATCGAGAACGTTTCAGCAAAGTCTGGTGCTGGCTTCGTTGTCATGGGAGATGCTTACGTTTTTGTGGGGCACTCAGTGCATTCGCTGCCATTCTGGAGAGCTGTGTAAACAGTCTTATTCACAGCATTGAAAGTTCCCATGAGTTTCTTTTGACTCATGTTGCTGTGAAAGACATATCTCTATTGATTTGTTTGTTCTCTCAACTGACCCTTGTGCGATTGCTTATTGGGTCAGGACAACTCAATGATCTTCATTCAGAATGCGAGATCCACCGGATACGGAGGTGGCTTCTTAACCAGAAAACGTTTGCGAGTGGCACACAGCTCAGCTGTCAGCCTTCAGAACGTGATTGCGCAGAAGCATGGAGGAGGTTTCTTGGTCATGGGAGAGGTTGAGATAGCTGGGAATTCGACAGTCAAGATTTCCAACAGCCGTGCTGAATCAGGAGATGGAGGAGGTTTGTACACTTGGAAGGGCTTGAAGGTCTCCAACGGCTCAAGGCTCGTCATTCGGAATGCGGCTGCTGGGAATTCTGGAGGAGGATTCTTTGCCAGAGGCAACACTACCATCAGAAGGTCCACCGTCAACATTCAAAATGCCACGGGCCAGGAGAATGGTGGAGGATTTTGTGCATCTGATGAGGTTGTCATCGATGAGATGTCAAGCGTCAGCATTTCCACTTCAAGATCGAGATTTGGCGGAGGCCTCCATACGGACGAGCGCTTGCAGGTGACCAGCGGCTCAGCTGTCAGCCTTCAGAACGTGATTGCGCAGGAGTATGGAGGAGGTTTCAATGCCCTTGGAGGGGTTGAGATAGCTGGGAATTCGACAGTCAAGATTTCCAACAGTCGAGCTGAAGCCAAAAATGGAGGAGGTTTTAACACTGAAAAGGGCTTGAAGGTGTCCAACGGCTCAAGACTCATCATTCGGAATGCGGCTGCTGGGAAATATGGAGGAGGATTCTATGCCAGAGGCAAGACTACCATCAGCAGGTCCACCATCAGCATTCAAAATGCCACGGCCAAGCAGAATGGTGGAGGATTTTGTGCATCTGATGAGGTTGTCATCGATGAGATGTCAAGCGTCAGCATTTCCACTTCAAGATCGAGATTTGGCGGAGGCCTCCATACGGACGAGCGCTTGCAGGTGACCAGCGGCTCAGCTGTCAGCCTTCAGAACGTGATTGCGCAGGAGTATGGAGGAGGTTTCAATGCCCTTGGAGATGTTGAGATTGCTGGAAATTCGACAGTCAAGATTTCCAACAGTCGAGCTGAAGCAAAAAATGGAGGAGGTTTTGACACTGAAAAGGCCTTGAAGGTGTCCACGGGCTCAAGGCTTATCATTCGGAATGCGACAGCCGGAAATGATGGAGGAGGATTCTATGCCAGAGGCAAGACTACCATCAGAAGGTCCACCGTCAGCATTCAAAATGCCACGGCCCAGGAGTTTGGTGGAGGATTTCATGCATTTGATGAGGTTGTCATCGATGAGATGTCAAGTGTCAGCATTTCCACTTCAAGATCGAGATTTGGCGGAGGCTTCCATTTGGAGAGACGCTTGCAGGTGACCAGCGGCTCAGCTGTCAGCCTTCAGAACGTGATTGCGCAGGAGTATGGAGGAGGTTTCAATGCCATTGGAGAGGTTGAGATAGCTGGGAATTCGACAGTCAAGATTTCCAACAGTCGAGCTGAAGCCAAAAGTGGAGGAGGTTTTAACACTGAAAAGGGCTTGAAGGTGTCCAACGGCTCAAGGCTCGTCATTCGGAATGCGAATGCTGGGAAATATGGAGGAGGATTCTATGCCAGAGGCAAGACCAGCATCAGAAGGTCCGCAGTCACCATTCAAAAGGCCACGGCCCAGCAGATTGGTGGAGGGTTTTGTGCAGCTGATGAAGTTGTCATCGATGAGATGTCAAGCTTCAGCATTTCCAGCTCAAGATCGAGATTTGGCGGAGGCTTCCATACGGAGCGCTTGCAGGTGACCAACAGCTCAGCTGTCAGCCTTCAGAATGTGATTGCGCAGGAGCAGGGAGGAGGTTTCTTGGTCCTTGGAGAGGTTGAGATAGCTGGGAATTCGACAGTCAAGATTTCCAACAGCCGTGCTGAATCAGGAGATGGAGGAGGTTTTGCCACTGAAAAGGGCTTGAAGGTGTCCAACGGCTCAAGACTCATCATTCGGAATGCGGCTGCTGGGAAATATGGCGGAGGATTCTACGCCACAGGCAAGACTACCATCAGCAGGTCCACCGTCAGCATTCAAAATGCCACGGGCCAGGAGAATGGTGGAGGGTTTTATGCATTTGATGAGGTTGTCATCGATGAGATGTCAAGCGTCAGCATTTCCAGCTCAAGATCGGGAGACCAGGGCGGAGGCTTCCATGCGGACAAGCGCTTGCAGGTGACCAACAGCTCAGCTGTCAGCCTTCAGAACGTGATTGCGCACAGGTTTGGAGGAGGTTTCGATGCCCTTGGAGAGGTTGAGATTGCTGGAAATTCGACAGTCAAGATTTCCAACAGTCGAGCTGAAGCAAAAAATGGAGGAGGTTTTAACACTGAAAAGGGCTTGAAGGTGTCCACGGGCTCAAGGCTTATCATTCGGAATGCGACAGCCGGAAATCATGGAGGAGGATTCTACGCCAAAGGCAAGACTACCATCAGCAGGTCCACCGTCAGCATTCAAAATGCCACGGGCCAGGAGAATGGTGGAGGGTTTTGTGCATTTGATGAGGTTGTCATCGATGAGATATCAAGCGTCAGCATTTCCAGCTCAAGATCGAGATTTGGCGGAGGCTTCCATGCGGACAAGCGCTTGCAGGTGACCAACAGCTCAGCTGTCAGCCTTCAGAACGTGATTGCGCACAGGTTTGGAGGAGGTTTCCATGCCCTTGGAGAGGTTGAGATAGCTGGAAATTCGACGGTCAAGATTTCCAACAGTCGAGCTGAAGCAAAAAATGGAGGAGGTTTTAACACTGAAAAGGGCTTGAAGGTGTCCAACGGCTCAAGACTCATCATTCGGAATGCGGCTGCTGGGAAATATGGAGGAGGATTCTATGCCAGAGGCAAGACTACCATCAGAAGGTCCGCAGTCACCATTCAAAAGGCCACGGCCCAGCAGACTGGTGGAGGGTTTTGTGCAGCTGATGAAGTTGTCATCGATGAGATGTCAAGCGTCAGCATTTCCAGCTCAAGATCGAGATTTGGCGGAGGCTTCCATACGGAGCGCTTGCAGGTGACCAACAGCTCAGCTGTCAGCCTTCAGAACGTGATTGCGCAGAAGCAGGGAGGAGGTTTCTTGGTCCTTGGAGAGGTTGAGATAGCTGGGAATTCGACAGTCAAGATTTCCAACAGCCGTGCTGAATCAGGAGATGGAGGAGGTTTTGCCACTGAAAAGGGCTTGAAGGTGTCCAACGGCTCAAGACTCATCATTCGGAATGCGGCTGCTGGGAAATATGGAGGAGGATTCTACGCCACAGGCAAGACTACCATCAGCAGGTCCACCGTCAGCATTCAAAATGCCACGGCCAAGCGGTACGGTGGAGGGTTCAGTGCTGAAGGAGTCGCAAGTATCCAGGATTCTACCGTGGCCATGTTCAGCACCCATGCAGGGGCAGATGGTGGTGCTTTTTCCGTGTTTGGTTTGACTTTGCACAGAAGTCAATTGTCGGTCAGCCACTCCACTGCAGCCGGATCAGGCTCCGGAGGTCGTGCAGATGGTCAAGTGCTTCTTTCATCTGAATCCAACTTGGTGGTGAAGGATGCCCAAGGTCTCGACAATTCCAGTGTGCTGACTGCAGCTTGCCTCCATTTGCATGATCGATCACACATTCTCTTTGAAGATGCCGTTGGCGGCCATGGGGTGGAGCTGCAAAATAGTGGATGCTCTGACGTTTGCTCAAACACCACCTTCCATGTTGCAACGGATGCAGCCCTCAACGCCAGTGGTCGCTTGAGCTCCGGTTTTCTCTCCCTTGCATCCTGCCCGAATGAGAAGGTACGTCTGTCAGGCATCCACCTGCACTCCTGGTCCAGCGCGTTGCTCAGCACCCGGCCCAGTTCCGTGATAATCGGCCAAGTGACTATCGACTATGAACCACCTATCGACAATTTGCAGGTCCTGGCTGCCAAGGACGGGCTCAAGGTGTCAGCAGGCGACAGTGTGGGACGACGGCTTCTTCAAGCTGCGAGAGATTTTGGATGTTCGGATTTTGACTAACCTGTCAGAAAAAGTAGGGACCAAGTTATGTTTGTCTCTGGACTCTAGTTTTCCAATTAAATTGCTTCATGTTTCTCCCCACCTGCCAGGTGAGGGTTGTTAGATTTTATGTCAGTTGCCTGCTCCTCCTCCTCCTCTCCTCCTCCTCTCCTCCTCCTCCTCCTCGTCGTCCTCCTCGTCCTCCTCGTCCTCCTCGTCCTCCTGCTCAACTGCGACCCGCGATCCACAGTGTTCTCTGTCGGACCTCAACCACGACCATCGACGCCCAGTGTTCCCTGCCGGACCTCAACCACGACCATCCCCACCCAGTGTTCCCTGCCGGACCTCAACCACGACCATCCACGCCCAGTGTTCCCTGCCGGACCTCAACCGCGAGTATCCACGCCAAGTGTTCCCTGCAGCATGCCGGACCTCAACCACGACCATACACGCCCAGTGTTCCCTGCCGGACCTCAACCGCGAGTATCCACGCCAAAAGATATGCCACATAGAGTGCCAGAAGATATGCCAGATAGAATGTTAGAAGATATGCCAGATAGAATGCCAGAAGGTATGCCAGATAGAATGCCAGATAGAATGTCAGATAGAATGCCAGAAGATATGCCAGATAAAGTGCCAGAATGTTTGGCAGATAGAATGCCAGCAGATTTGCCAGATAATATGCCAGAAGATATGCTAGATAGAATGCCAGATGGAATGCCAGAAGATTTGCCAGATAATATGCCAGAAGATATGCCAGATAGAATGCCAGATGGAATGCCAGAAGATATGCCAGAACATATGCCAGAAGATATGCCAGGAGATATGCCAGAACATCTGCCAGAAGATATGCCAGAACATCTGCCAGAAGATATGCCAGGCAGAATGCCAGAAGATATGCCAGATCGAATGCCAGAAAATATGTCAGATAGAATGCCAGAAGATTTGCCAGTAACAAAATGTATAAATGTCATGGTGGGGATCACACGAAGTAAAGTAATTGAAAATCGGCAATTTGTTGAACTAAAGTCGCAGCAGGATGGCTTTGACATCGACTCTTTGACGGTTTCCTGTCGGAACTGCCCATGGGGTGTGACTTTCAACGCTACGAAGGATAGAAGTCTGAAAGCCGTGAGCTCTGAATATCTCGAATGCTCCAAGACCATCACAGCGCCACTTGTTGTCACAAGTGTTGGTTCTCCTTTACCACCACCTTAGTTGGAGGATGTATGTTTGTTGATACTCGCATTATTTGTTGTCAAAACTATTTAGCCTCCCCAGTTTCTATACTCCAGGCGCTAAAACGGATTTCCACTGTATTCATATAGAACGATAGAGGTTTCAGGTGCAATTTGTTGCTACTCATATGTCTAACAAGTGTTTTGTACGTTCCAAGTTGCATGTCCGATATTTCCTGGAAACCGCGTTGAGGTCCAAAGGCCTGACGCAACGTTGCAATTGTTCCAACTACCAGTCCCTCAGCTCGCTGGTTCCTTTTTCTTTTTCTCAGTGTTAGCTTTCCTACCGATTGGTTTAAGGGCGAAACCATGCGAAGTCCACATGCTGATCAATTTCTAAGCCATGTGCCATATCAGCCATTCTTTTGCAAGATTTGGAAGACCTCGGATTTCCAGACACAGTTTAACACCCCAATTGTCTCTTCAATTTTTGATAGTTTTTTAGGGCTGAACACTGCTTGAAGCCCGCGGATGCCGGACGGAAGGATTGCAACCGAGCACTTTCGTGGTGTAGATATGGTGCCCTTGGAAAGCAGTTTCCAGACGTGCATGTTCTGCAGCTCGTCCTGCAACATGTTTATCCCTTGGAACATCTTGGAAACCTTTGGCCCTTTGGGATTTTGTGCGCAATCAGTTTTAGCATATTTTGACCCCTGCCCTGTTTGTAGCTGAGGCAAGCCTCACTTCCATTTTCAGAATGACGATTGCCGGAAGTGTGGAGTCTTCAATGCTTGGTCTGATGGAAAGAAGGATGTTTGTCACGTTCTGCCACGCCAGAACTCAGCAGAGTTGTTCGCACTCTTGACAGGTGCAGCTGTCTTGGTCATTTTAACCTTCCTTGCTTTTGAGATTTTGCATGCTCCTTTGATGATCGTGGATGCGAAATCGTATTTGGACGCAAGGCAAGCTGAAAGCAAAACCATTTTCACGTTTTCCGTGCAGGGGCCGATTGTTGATCTTCCCAAAAGCCTGGCACGATTGGTGAACCGGCGGGTGCATTTTCGGGCAAGGGGAACAGGATTGATATGGCTAGACTACGACCAGAAGAAGTCCAACACAATCAAAGTTCGAAGTATTGCACGCAGAAAGCTTTTGCTGCAAGACACGAGTCCCCCGTTTTCTTGCGCTACGTGCAAGGGTTCTTTGCACGCCGCTGATTTTGCTTACCTGCTTATCTTGCTCACTGCATGCATATTTGTTGGTGCAATGCTGCCTGTCATCATCAAGGTAGCAGTCATATCCGGAAACGGTGTGGGACATGTCTTCGCCGCTTTGGCCCGCAAAGAGATTTGTTTTTGTGCATACGTGAATCTAATCAGGTGTTTTTTTTGAGAGTTTTAATTGGGTTTTGTGCTTTGCCGTGATGGAAAGACACTCTGCGCCAAGGTTACTGCAATTTATGTGTCTCTTCCTCTGGTTGCTGTTGCTGCGCTGCTGCACTTCCCAATCGCGTGGCTGATCCAACGGTTATATCGTAGAACGTCATTTTCGGAGGCTTTGGATGAGTACCAGAGGCAGATCAAGTGCAAGCCATTTCCAGGGCCTGATGGAACCCATCCTCGCAACCAGGGCTTGCAGGTTCTGACTTTGCGCGGCTTGTGGATGCACTTTGAGAGTTTCTCTTCTCACCAGCAATGCTTTCGTCGAGCTCGTGTGCTCACATAACTAGCTCGTTTCTCATTATAATGCTCGGATCTGAATGGATAGACAGAGTACCTTCTTTTTGTTCACGTCAGTAAAGAATCCTAAGAGAAAACACATGTCCCAACTTGTTCAACTCAGGCTTTATTCTCGAGCGCAATATGCACTTTGTGGTTGCCAACATAGTCAGGCCCCTGACTCAAAGCAAAGGAGTTTCCTTTGTAAGTCTTTGGGGTGGCAGGCAGGTGGATTACTTTGTGTCACTTGGCATGCTTTTGGCAAAGTTGTTTTTGAATTGTTTTCTTCCAACGTTTGCGCACCTTTTGCCCAAGCCCCTCCAAGCCTTCCCTGCGTTTTTTGGAAGGTCCCATTCCTGGGGCACCAGCTTTCCGCACTTCGTGCATTCCATCCAATGCCATGCGTTGTCCAAAGAGGGCCCCACTTCTTGGATTGATGCAGCATATTGGATATGTTCGTTTGCAACTTGGAGGAGAACACTAGCCCATTTTCGAGAAGGGCAGAATGGCCGAATTAACAAAAGACAGAGATTTCATCCTTGGGTGGGCCGGGGGGGATGATGATTGTTTAAATGTGGGGTACCATTTTGGCTCAAAGTAACCCCAAATTTGGTCCCACTTAATAGGTGGGGGTATGTCAGGGTTGATTCCGAGCAGCCATGTTTTAGATAGTTGGGCGAGTCTGGATGATGCGTGTCAATGGGCTGGACTCAGTCAGGGCGTTGTGCGATCTTGGGCAAGGCAGTTAGGTGATGCAAACCTTTCTTCTTTACAAGTGATTGCAGTCATGCCCATGGAGACATTGAGGTTAGCCATGAATAACGCTGTTAGAGGTGGTGTGGCGCTGACTGAGATTGAAAAGGCCCAGTTGACATTGCTGATTAACGCCGTGAAGGCGAAGTTTGGCATAGCATTTACCGGTCTCACTGGAGGGGTGGCTGATACAGCGAACTCGAGCAGGCCGGCGCACGGTGCTGCCAGCCCATCTCAAAACAAGGTGAAGATAAAACTGTCACAGGTGATAGATCAAGGTTCTGACGCTGAAGTAGAGCAGCTTCCTCACGGCACTTTGCAGCAACTGCGTCAGAAGTATGTTCTTGTAGAAGGTGATGTACCACTGGAATCCGAAGAAGTGACAGACTCACAGCTTACTTGTTTAGACTGGAAGCTTTCAATGGACCTCCCACCGTTTGTTGACATGGGCGTCTGGGGCCCCTACGGTGACAGACTCGCACGACAGATGAAATTTGTCAACCAAACCTGGAGAGACGGAGCATGGAAGATAGTAGAAGTTCCAGGAGCTTCTAGTTATGATGCTTGGTTGGAAGCTTGGAGGATCTTTCGCACCGCGGCCATCATGTTGGAGATGGCCACTAGTGCAGTTCTCGATAGGTATGCTGCTGAATTTAAACAGAGAATCCAACAACACCCAGGTGTATGGCATCTTGCAGCACAAGCCGATATCAGGTGCAGATCCGAATTTTGGGGTCAGGAGAGACGACGACAAGAAGCCTTTAGGGCCTCGCATCCCCAAATGTCAGCTTACAATCCCAAACAGCCATGGAACTCAGTCATCAAAGCCTCCGCCTGCAGCTCTGAGTTTTGGGATAGAGAATTCACCAAGCCAGCCATGCTCTACCAGATGAACGGTCCACGCAGCATGCCAGCCTTCCCGTCTCCACCCACTGGACCGGGCTTTGGACCAGGGGCAGGCTCAACATCAGCCAGAGATGGTGGGCAAACATCGAGGAAAAGGCCGTTCGACCCTCAGAGAAAGGATGGCCGCTACTTCAAGTCCCGCAGCGGGGTGAACATTTGCTTCGATTGGGCTTGGAATCCAGATGGTTGTGACAATGAGAAATGCAAGCGTGAAATGGCGCACTGCTGCGAGTTTTGCCGTGGGCCGCACAGGACGATCGATTGTCCTCAGGTGCCTGGTTGGAAGCCCCCAGACAAGAACAGTGAGAAACCCAAAGGACGGGGCCGAGGCAAGGGCCGCGGCCGCACTCGTCAGTTGTGACAAAAGGAACCTGGGCAGCCAGTTCGATCTCAGGTGAGCCTGTCTTCAGAGAAGTTGGAACATCTGAGAAAGAAGCTGGCTGCCAAACAGGCAGAATTCGTTTTGAGCAAGTCACCTCAAGCACCCAATGGCTGTCCTGAACAATTGCTGGCCAGCAGGAAATGCACTGGAGCTGACGATGCCTTCATGGAACTCCGTGCAGGCAAAGCTGAATTGATGTTAGCAGTGAAGCGAGCCGTTGGTGGAAGCGTGGAGGCAATTTTAGATTTGACACAAGCCACTGCTTTCAAGGATCTCAAGAAGAAGATCAAATCACGAAAGGTGCGGTGGATCCATCTTGCGCCCCCATACCGCACTTTCACTAAGGTGCGCCGCAAAGACAGGTACACAAAATGCAGAAAACTGAGAAGCCGCAAACAACCTGGAGGGCTAGAGCCCAAAACGCGTTCAGTACGCGAAGCAAACTTGGTGGCGTCACGGGCAGCGCAGCTTGCACTGCTTCAATGGAAGGCAGGCGGCGCGTTTTCTTTGGAAAGCCCGGCGGGATCATTGCTTTGGGAATACAAGCCGGTGAAGCAGCTGGCATCCTTGAAGCACGTTTTATTGCTGTTTGGCGACCAATGCTGTTTCAATGGAGAACGTGTCCGGCCGACAGGCTGTCTGACGAACGCATCGTTTCTGCAAACCCTGGAGAGAAAATGCCCCGGGGCCCCACTGCACCATCACTCACCATTTGAGGCTCCTGCCGCTTCTGAATATCCTCAAGGGCTTTGCGAACACCTAGCGGCTTGTTACAAGAAATTTTTGGGGGACCACCTGCAGAGGGGTGAGCCATGGCAACTGCAGTGGACACTGGACGGGGACACCAATGCTTTGTTTTCGAAAAGGGTGAGGATCGAACAACAGAACGATGAAGCTATAGGTGGCCTCAGAAACCCTGCGAAAGCGCTGAAGAGATTGCCACAGTGGCCGCCGGTGGGGCGAGAAGTACGCTCCACTATTGAGGCAACACTCCAGAGATGCTCTGATCTGTTTGATTTGCGGCAGTATGTTGGCAGCGATGAGACACCGGACCTGGAAGCTGGGTTAACATTGCTACAAGCTGCTCTACACCGCAAGTTTGGGTTCGGCTCTAAGGCGCCCGGCCTTTGGGGAGGAGCGTTGGAAAGATTGGTGACGCTGACGTCAGACCCTGACACGGAAACCGCGACCTGGCCTAGGTTGGGCACACCACTTGGAATTGTCGAACCAATACGTCCATCCAATATTTTCCCACTGTTGGCCGATGATGATGTAGAGCATGCCGCTCCCTATGAAGACCTTGCCTTGGAAGGCGCCTGGGCAAATTACAAGTCCTATGATGAAAATAGGGAGGAGGCAGAAGCTTTGTTTGACATTGAACTAGAAAAGGGCTTTGTGGAGTGGTCGCCAAATCTGGCGAGCTTGGAAGCCAAATACGGCCGTTTGATCCCATCGGCCATTGGGGTCGTCGTGAAGCAGAAGCCTGGAGCAAAGAAGAAAGTCCGCCTAGTGCATGATCTCCGCCGCAGCTTGGTGAACGAGCAAATCGCTTGCCCTGAGCGTTTGATTTTACCACGACTGCGAGATGTTGTTTCAGACATCCTTGATTTGCTGGAGTGCAAGGAACAGCATGAACATGTACTGTTGGTCACACTGGACTTTTCAGATGCTTTCAAACATTTACAAGTCAGGGATTCAGAAAAGCGATTTTTGGCGGGTCAGGCAAAGGGTGGCTTCTTTGTTTACAACACTGTTTTATTTGGAGTGAAAACTGGTCCCCTTGTATGGGGAAGAATGGCAGCCTTGCTATCAAGGTCAACCCAGGCGCTCTTTTCTGACCGCTGCTACCGGCTACAAACTTTTGTTGACGACCCTATCATCGTGGTGAAAGGAACTGAAGAAGAAATACACAATATGATCAACACCACATTAGCTTGGTGGTCAGTGGTAGGGCTGAGAATTGCTTGGAGCAAGGGGGGCATCGGACACAGTGCGGAGTGGATTGGTGCCAACATCACCATCAACAATGAAGGCGATAAGGTGGTGGTGCAAGTCCCTGCAGACAAAATCAACGACTGGAAAGTCTTGGTTGATTCCCTTTTCACGAAGCCCCTGGTCTCACGGAAAAAATTGCAACAGCTCGCTGGCAAACTAAACTGGGCAGCTGGTTTTGTCCTGCAATTGAAGCCCTTTGTGAGAATGCTGCACGCTGCCCTGGCAAAGGCGGACTCTTCAGCGGCACAAACAAATTTTGTTTATTTCCGACAAGTTGAACCTGCTCTGACGTGGATCAGCAAATTTTTCGCTGGATTTATGCATGGACTTACTTGGGAAGTCAGGGCGCATTGGCGACACACATGCTCCCTCGACGTTCTGGTGGATGCCTCCCCTTGGGGAGGAGGAGCAATCAAAATAGACACAGATGGCACGCCAATTTCCACAATTTCCTTGAAATGGACAAGGCGAGATGAAGAGCTCACTGGAGCAAAAATAGGAGATGCAGGTTCGCAAGCCCTGTGGGAGGGTTACATGATGCTGAGAAGCCTCCAGTGTTGGATGACTGCGGCAATGCAAGGGTTTGTCAGGGTGCGAGGTGACGCACAAGGTGTTTTGGCATCACTCATCAAAAGATCAGCCAACGCACCCCTGTTAAACAGAGTAGTGCGTGAGATAGCTTTACACCTTGCTTTGAATTTCACTTCTTTAGAGGCACTGCATGTCTGGAGCGAAGATAACGTATGGGCTGACCAACTCTCAAGGGGAGAGTGCCCACCAGAGTTGCGGAGTGTCCCACAGGTGGTGGATCCACCAAACCTTTGGCGTTTTGAGTGAACAGGGTGCATGGATATCCTTTGTGCTGAGTTAGCGTTTGCATCAAGTCAAGCACAAGCCAGGGTTTCTTTGAACCAGTAGGGTTGCGCTCCGGCTCTCAGGCAGGATCGCGACGATCCCAACCACAACAAGTGCGCCAGGCCTGATTGATTCAGGGTGAAGGGGCGGGCTGTGGTGAGGGTGTCCCCTGCACAGCCGCCGTGTCACACACACGCGCACACACACACCACGGGTGATCACACACGAACACACACACACACACACACCACACACACAAAAAAAAAAGGGGGAGCGTGACAGCGTCTGAAGCGACAAGTTGGACATTCACTGGACTAGGACTCTAGAACATGACATTTCTGCATGCTGTCAACCATCTTGTGTGTTTTCATGTCCCTTCGCGAGTGAACATGGCCTTTACTTAGGAGCTTTCTGCTTGTTAGTGATCTGACTTGACAGTTGCTTGTGCCTTGATGTGTTTGGTTTTCTCTCCATTCTGTTTCCTTACATCGCGCTGTCGGCATCCTGCAGCAAAAAAAAAACTCCAGGTTTGAGGTTTCTTTTTCAGGCCCAAAATGAAGCGTTTAAGAGATGAACCAGACCGATCAGATTTCAAAGCCATGGCAGGGCTGCACGCCCAACCGGTGGTTCCTAGTGAAAATTCGGGAGTGTCGGCGACACAACAACTTGTAGACACTGGCATTCTCCCAATGCAGTATGCTTGCACTGAATGTGGCAACACTGTGAGAAAAGAGCAATCGTCCATACTTTGTCCTCACTGCGATGCAGGCCCCATCCATTCGTCTTGTGCTCTCCAACATATCTGTCCACTTGGCAGCAGGTATGCTGGGAATTTTATGGCTGAACAACCTGCTGACCAAGAAGGACAGCAGACACCGTCAGATAGTGAGGGCTCCAAAATGGAGGATGGGGAGGCAAGAGTTTTCTCAGCTTCAGCCCTGGCCAGACAGTTTGCAGAGCAAGCACAGTCGCTCCAAGTGCCACCTGCGGCAGCCATGATGGAGCGGCCTCCGGTCCCGGCTAAGCTGCGGCCCACAGAACCAACTGTACACCCTTACAGTAGGGGATCGCAAACCAAAGTTGGCCGGTTGGAACAGGATGCTGAAGCAGTCAGAACAGCTTTACAAGAATTTGACGAGGGCAAGTTTGCCAACTCCAATGCGCCCGCGCACAAATCCAGATCTCAATGGTGGCTTCAACGGGCGCAAAATGCTGGCATGGATGCTTACCCATTGACAAAATCATCTATTGACTATGCTGGGGCATTGCTGAAGGCTGCGGGCTACCGCAGCAGCGCCCAGTATTTTGCAGCCATGAAGCGTGAGCACGTACAGGCTGGCCACCCCTGGAACGACCAGCTTCAGCTGGCCACACGGGACGCGGTCAGATCCTGTGAAAGAGGAAAGGGCCCAGATAAGGTGTGCCCCAGTTTTGACTTGAGAAAGTTTGAGGACGTCCCGGAGATTGAGCCAGTTCCAGGTGGCCCCTTGCGACCGGTGGACACGGTCATCCTTTTCTCCTTGTTTGCATGCCGAGAAATAGAAGCAGCTCTTCGTTTGCGATCACAGGTGGTCCTGGAAGAGGGGCCCGGCTGTGGGACGGTAGCTTTACAACTGCCGGCCAGCAAAACTGATCCTAGAGGGGCCGGGGTCACAAGGCGTCAAGGTTGTCTCTGCTCTACTTCACGCAAACTTTGCCCGACTGCAGCAGCCAGAAGGATTTTAGACGCTGGGGCTGCGCAAGGAGCAGACAAGCCAGAAGATCCGTTCTTGATCACTGACACATCCAAGGCCCCAACAAAAGCGGCCATGGTAGCCACCTTTCGCAAGGTGGCTTTGCATCTTGGATGGACAGAAGAAGAGGCAAGCGCCCTCACCGGCCATGCGTTGAGGCCGACGGGTGCACAACACATGGCACGTCATGGCATTGAGCTTTTTCGAATCCAATTGTTTTGCAGATGGGAAAGTTCTACGGTATTGAAATACTTGCGAGACATTCCTTTAGAGAGTTCTGAAACCTGGCTCAGCGAAGACACTGCTAACGAATCCCTTTCATTGGAGGAGATCATTTTCTATGTTTATGAAAAGTTGAACAAAAGGTCGCTTGAAGTGGCCCACCAAGAAATAGAGGCCCTGGTGATTGAAACTTTAGAAGCACGCATGTCGATTGCATTGAATGAGCTGCATGAGACCAAGGAAGAGGCAAAGGCGATTCTAGAAGATTTCCGACAAAAGGAATTTCAAGTGAAAGAGCAATGGGCGGCAGAGTTGACACGGAGTTTCCTCCCTAGATTTGTATGGAACAGAGGTTCCAACAAAGTTCATTTTGTCAAGAACGCGTTTTCTGCTGCGTGTGGCTTTGAGTTTAGAAATTCGAAAGATTTCTTGTTGACGAACATTTGTAGTGAAACGTATGCCAAGTGTGAAACACCGGCTTGCCAGAAGCACCTGCAATTATCCTGTCAGCTGCCTTGTTCGATGTGTGAATTGGTGGTGGTGAGCCTGGCTTGGCATTGTGCAGCCAGTGCATCACACATCTCACTGGTGCCAGGTACTGGGCTGGCACATGGAAGCACCCAGGCACCCTGGATCAGTGGCCACGCACGAGAAGGCGGGCATTCAGCCATCAAAACAGGGCAGGTGAGGGCGGGATTGCATGATTGAACTGTCGTTTGTTGAGAAGGGCAGAATGGCCGAATTAACAAAAGACAGAGATTTCATCCTTGGGTGGACCGGGGGGGATGATGATTGTTTAAATGTGGGGTACCATTTTGGCTCAAAGTAACCCCAAATTTGGTCCCACTTAATTCCCCCCCACCGCATTGGCACAAGTGCCACCCTTAATTAAGTGGTGGTGGTGGTGAGCCTGGCTTGGCATTGTGCAGCCAGTGCATCACACATCTCACTGGTGCCAGGTACTGGGCTGGCACATGGAAGCACCCAGGCACCCTGGATCAGTGGCCACGCACGAGAAGGCGGGCATTCAGCCATCAAAACAGGGCAGGTGAGGGCGGGATTGCATGATTGAACTGTCGTTTGTTACGGTGTTATTTCTGTTTGAAGAATATATACAGTAGTGGCACAGCGTGCTGAAACCCTATGAATCCATATAACTCCGATTATTATTTTGAGTTTTGACGATGAATCAGGGATGTTCCATCCTCCTATACGCACCAGACAGGCTACAAAACTGCGTTTATCATGTGCGAGCCTTTTGTGCCTAGTGCAATGGTGCCTGTCCAGAAAAATGTTTTGAGGCGGACATGTTGTGAAATGAGAGGAGAACAACGTTTGCAAAAAAATGATCACCTATGCTGAGGTGCATTTACAGTCAAATATTCACCCAAATATTTTGCATGGAACATTTTGGAACGTTGATTCTTAAAATGCCTTGATACAACATGTAAAGACTTCAACTCATCGGTATTTGATGCAGTTGAAAGTTGAAACTAGCCCTAACTTGGTTGACTATACAATATTCCTTTGATTTGTTCCATGAAAACAATTATGTCAAACTATGTGTTTTGAAATTTTCAGGGCACATCAAATGGTCAAATCGTTTCAAATCCCATGTTCGAACTCTTTGGATCGCAGATGCCTAGAATAACAAACGTGACTTTCTTGAAGATGGCTATACATCAGCATATGACAGTACATCAGCATATGACAGCACATGCAAGCCGAGGGCATACAGACCAGATATCTATCACCCCCCTTTTTCATGCAATTCAAGACATACCACTACTATCCTGTTAAAATTGCCGATGCTAAAAAACTGGTTGAGCCCCACTCTGACAATCGCATTTATTGCGGTCAACTTTGATGCTTTTTGTTTTTCCAATATTTCCAATTCTCTCTCTAAAAGGGCCTGATTTATGCTGAAGACCTTTGCAAGAAGTGATTAATGAGCAGATGGACGTTTGAGTAGTCTGGTGAATGATTTATTAATATATATATAGTTTGCAGTTTGAAATGTAGCATGTATACTATATATTGTTTTAAAAAAAACATACATTCAGGTTCGGCCCGCCAAAATGATATCACGGAAACCAGTCGATAGGCTTGGCTGAAGTTATTGATGGGAGGGAAGCAAGTTTAGGGGGTCCGGGGGCAGAGCAGAACGAACTGGCACAAACATGGTCATGTGGGTGGTGTTTATGGTCTGTGATCTTGCAAGTTTTCCAGGCTGACGTACCAGGTGGCAAATTTCAAGGGGGTCAGAGGGGAAGCTTAGACGTGGTTAGATTTCCCATGGGGTTAGAAAAGCATGCGTGTAATGGTAATGAATTTGCAGCATAAGGGTTAGAAAGGCAACTTAATATAAGGGTTAGGCGTGGTCGTGCTTCAGTCAACAGCGCTTTTGTCTTGTTGTAATAATGTCCTTTGTGCTCTTAAAGTATTTCCTTTGCCTTTATGAAAGGCTTACAGCGCCATACTTTCTGGATTTGTTTTGCCGCTCATGCATGTATCTAGTCTGAGCTTTACAGCGTCTGGATCCGACATATTTGATGTTGTTGTTGAAATTGTTGGTTTCTTCCGATGACGGTTGCAAGTTAAGTGGTGAGAATAAAGGCAATATGTCCAATATATACATTTTCTTTGGTCAACTGAGTCAACTGTGTGAGTTGTGTTTGAGTAGATGCCATGTGTACTTGTACTGCAGGTTGCACTTTGGCTGGGCCACTTATTTTAAGTATGTTTCAATGCCCACGCTTTTGTGATACCCACTGCTTCATATAGCGATGCATTGAAATCTTGGATGACCAGCCAAACTTGCTCAGAATAACAACGGTCAAAAAACATGAAAACATTCCCAATTATCACGGTGATTATTTGACTATGTGAATTTATATGCACAAACATTTCAATTTCAACAATAGCAGTTGGCTATTTTAGATTGTTAAACACACGCCGGTTTGAACACACATGTTTGTATATCACACAAATGAAAACAGCATAAAGCAGCTAGATAAGATCATGATGTTGTTTTATTTGGTACTGTAGTTTTTTTTGTGTTTGTTAATTTGACTTTGTCATGTCTACTGTGCAACTTAAAGTCGTTTTACGTATTGAAAAGTCTGACAGATTGACCGGGAATATGCGTGACTATGTGGTCTTATAACCATATACATGTGCAATTTAGAGCAATAAATGGGTTGATGCGCTTTTTAGGGCCATGTGACTTTGGCTTATTTTAACTACACATGCATGTTTACTCCAGAATCAACTGTGGATTCTAATTCTTCAGACAGGAAGAATTGATTGCATAATATGATTGCACGTGTTTTGTTGCGTTTGTCGCACCTTTGGCGGTGGGGTCCATGCTGCGGGGTTGCTGCTACAGAGGGGGGGGCTAGGGCAGACAAAGAGAACAAATGAAACATGTGTCTAAGACATGGAATTAACTCAACAGTTTTTTCGACATGATTTTGTCTTGTCAACAAGGGAAGCAGATCACCTAGCACCCAGGTACCAAACACCAGTTTCGAACCCCTTAAAGATTCACTTGCTGGCGTTCACTTGGCCTCCGAAAGCATAGTTGGCACCTCCGGCACCCCCAGCACCGGCATCAATTTGGCCTTTGAAATTCCGCATTTTCAGCACAACAGTGTATAGACCTTCGGTATTGCCAGCAGAAACCCCCACGCCCCCCAGAACGCCCAGAACACCTAGCGCCCCCGTACCGAATTGCAAGTTGGAACCCTAAGATTCAATTGCTGGCCTCAACTTGGCCTGAACTGCCCACAGCACTTAACAGCACCACTTGGCCAGCTCTCCCACCCCCGCACCTCAACAGCAGTTTCTGCGGCAATTCCATGGCCACCACTTCCAGCAACCCCTTGGCTTGGGTGAAGCTATAAGTAAATGCCGAGGTGTACATACAGCAAGGTCAGAATTTGCGGTGATCCCAGGTGCCGCCCCGCTTAGGCCAATGCTAGGCATGGGCTGACAAATAATTATTGTTCAAAGGTTGGGCCAACATGTTTGCTCATTTTCTTTCATGTGCTCATGTGTTCCTTATTTGTATTTAAGCTGTGCTATTCCTATTTTGATTATTTTTATTGGATGTATACCTCGCGTTGGAATTCATTAGGGGCCCTTCTCTTAAGCATTGACTCCGTCAAAATAGTTTAGACTATATTGTATCCTGTGAAAAATCGCCCAGGCGAACAACCAGTGGAACATTGAAACTGCACTGGGAAGTGATCCCATGGAGAGCGCCTTTGCACTCGCCTTGACAGCGGGAATCAAAGGAGTCGCAATGGTCATGGACCCGGAAGCGCAGCCTCTCACAAGTGACCCGACCAGAGGAAGGGTAATCATAGGCAATCATTTTTTTAATTTTGTTCCTTTTTGTGTCGGTTTTCTGATGTATGGTTGCTATTGCATTTGCTTTTGTTTCTTTTCCTAATTATTTGCTGTTCTGTTTTTTTCTGTTGTGTGTTTCTGTTTCTTCGTTTCGCTTTTCTGTTTCTTCGTTTGTTTGCTTCTCTGCTGCTCCACTTCTCTGTTTTTCCCCACCTGCCAGGTGAGGGTTGTTAGATTTTATCTAAGTTGCCTGGTCCTCCTCCTCCTGCCTCCTCCTGCCTCCTCCTCCTCCTCCTCCTCCTCCTCTCGTTGTCCTCCTCCTCTCGTTGTCCTCCTCGTCCTCCTGCTCAACTGCGACTCGCGATCCACAGTGTTCGCCGCCGGACCTCAACCACGACCATCCACGCCCAGTGTTCCCTGCCGGACCTCAACCACGACCATCCACGCCCAGTGTTCCCTGCCGAACCTCAACCACGACCATCCGCGCCCAGTGTTCCCTGCCGGACCTCAACCACGACCATCCGCGCCCAGTGTTCCCTGCCGGACCTCAACCACGACCATCCGCGCCCAGTGTTCCCTGCCGGACCTCAACCGCGAGTATCCATGCCAACTGTTCCCTGCCGGACATCAACCACGACCATCCACGCCCAGTGTTCCCTGCCGGACCTCAACCACGAGTATCCACGCCAAAAGATATGCCACATAGAGTGCCAGAAGATATGCCAGATAGAATGTTAGAAGATATGCCAGATAGAATGCCAGAAGGTATGCCAGATAGAATGCCAGATAGAATGTCAGATAGAATGCCAGAAGATATGCCAGATAAAGTGCCAGAATGTTTGGCAGATAGAGAATGCCAGCAGATTTGCCAGATAATATGCCAGAAGATATGCTAGATAGAATGCCAGATGGAATGCCAGAAGATTTGCCAGATAATATGCCAGAAGATATGCCAGATAGAATGCCAGATGGAATGCCAGAAGATATGCCAGAACATATGCCCGAAGATATGCCAGAAGATATGCCAGAACATCTGCCAGAAGATATGCCAGAACATCTGCCAGAAGATATGCCAGGTAGAATGCCAGAAGATATGCCAGATAGAATGCCAGATCGAATGCCAGAAAATATGTCAGATAGAATGCCAGAAGATTTGCCAGTAACAAAATGTATAAATGTCATGGTGGGGATCACACGAAGTAAAGTAATTTGTTTTCAAATGATTTCAATTGTTTTTTGTTTCTTTGTCTGCTAGTTAGCAGTAAATCAACCCTAAATAAACCTTAAACGGCCTTGAACCAACCCTAAACAAATCCCCAACCGACCTTAAATAGAAACTTAAAGCGACCTTCAGGAAACCCTAAACCAATCTTCAGTAACCTTAAACCCAGATAGTTAAATCCGAAACCAAACGCAGATAAACATAGGTAAACTCTCAAGCAACCCTTAACCCCAATAAACTTTGGACCAACATTTCATAAACCCTGAACCAACCCTAAACAAACCCTGATTCATCATTTAAGTAAACCCTAAACCCTCAATAAATTCAAGTGTGGCCACTAGCAGCAGCATTTGTAGTAGCGCAAATTGCAAATAGCTGCGAAAATTATCGAAAACATAGCCCCTGCGCCACGATTCCCACAGACTCCAAGCCCCAAGATAAAAACAGTTACTTTAGCTCGAGTGATCCCCACCATGACATTTATACATTGTGTTACTGGCAAATCTTCTGGCATTCTATCTGACATATCTTCTGGCATTCGATTTGGCATATCTTCTGGCATTCTACCTGGCATATCTTCTGGCATATGTTCTGGCATATCTTCTGGCATATTTTCTGACATCCTATCTGGCATTCTATCTGGCAAATCTTCTGGCATTCTATCTGGCAAACATTCTGGCACTTTATCTGGCATACCTTCTGGCATTCTATCTGACATTCTATCTGACATTCTATCTGGCATACCTTCTGGCATTCTTTCTGGCATATCTTCTGGCATTCTATCTGGCATATCTTCTGGCATTCTGGCATTTTATCTGGCATATCTTCTGGCATTCTATCTGGCATTCTATCTGGCGTTCTATCTGGCATATCTTCTGGCATATCTTCTGACATTCTATCTGGCACTCTATCTGGCAAATCTTCTGGCGTTCTATCTGGCAAACATTCTGGCACTTTATCTGGCATACCCTCTGCCATTCTATCTGACATTCTATCTGGCATACCTTCTGGCATTCTTTCTGGCATATCTTCTGGCATTCTATCTGGCATTCTATTTGGCATATCTTCTGGCATTCTACCTGGCATATCTTCTGGCATATGTTCTGGCATATCTTCTGGCATTCTATTTGCCTGTTGAGGTCCAGCGGTGCCCACTGAGCTCCGAAGGTCCCAGGTTGAGGTCCAGCGGTGCCCACTGCGCTCTGAAGGTCCCAGGTTGAGGTCCAGCGGTGCCCACGCTGCTCGGAAGGTCCCTGGCTGAGGTCCAGCGGTGCCCACTGCGCTCAGAACCTTGCGGTTGAGGTCCAGCCGTGCCCACTCAGATCGGAAGCCGGCAGTTGAGGTCCTTGACAGCGGGAATCAAAGGAGTCGCGATGGTCTTGGATCAGGAAGTGCAGCCTCTCACAAGTGACTTGACCAAAGGAACATTAATCATATGTAGAATAATGTTATTCAGTTGCTTTGCGTTGCTTCTTTTCCTACTTCTGCTGTTCTGCTTCTTTGTTTTTTCTTTGCGTTTCTGCTTCTTCGCTTTTTTGTTTGGTCGCAATTCTGTTTCTTCGTTCCTCTGCTTTTCTGCGTTTCCAGGTCAATGTGTTTTTGCGTCTCTGCCTTTCTGCTAATTAAACATTATAAACCAACCCCAAAAAAATCTTAAATATATTTTAAGCCAACCCTAAATAAGCCCAAAACGGCCCTAAACCAACCCTAAATAAATCCTACACCGACCCTAAATAGAACCCTAAACCAACCGTCCACAAGCAGCAGCATTTGTAGCGCAAATGATCGAAAACATAGCCCCTGCGCGATGTCTCCTATAGAATCCCAGCCCTGTAAGATAAAAACAGGGAACGATTCCCCGAACGGAATAAAAAAAAAAAACAAAAGCATCCTCGACCAATGTGGGAGAGCTGCATAGATTCAGCAGCATTATCCTATGTGAGTTCAGTTCTGTGTGTATCCCGGTTGATCTCCTTGCATTTTTGCCCAAACGCTTTGCCCAGAAAACAGAGACGTCCCGTGCTGAGGAGTTTGGTGTCTATTCGAATTTTTCCTGTCAAGCCGTGAGCACTTGGAGTTGGTTTTCGTCACCAATGCAGGTGTGGTGGGTGATGCTGCTTGGCCGAAATTGGTTTGTCTCAAAAAGTTTGGAACCCGGCAACCAGCTGTTGTTTCCATGAGAAAAGTCTTTGCGGGATTGTCAGTGCAAATGTTGCGGGCAAGTTTTTGTTCCTATCATGTGGTTATTTTTTACTTTTTCGAATTTGTGAGTTTGTGTAAGTCAGAAGCGGGGCCTGACGGGTTGCAAAAGTTCTGAAAGGCCGGCAGCTGCCTTATAGGGCTAGCATGGGCTAGCTATGACATGAACAATGTTCCCTTTGCTGCAGGATGGCTGCAGCTCCTTTGACATTGCGTTGGAGGTGGGCAAGAAGATAGAGTCTTTGCAAGTTGAAACGTGCGGGGCATCTTCAGAGGACGATAAGAAACTTGATTGCACCCAAATCCGCACGTTTCATTCCTCGTGGAATGAGAAATTGCCATTGACTCCTTGTTAGAAGAACCAAGTGCGAGGTCAAATTTCAGCCTGCAGGTGACTGAAACTAATAGCGGACAGTTGAATTTCGATTGAAATCCAATGTGACACAAACGCAAGGTTTGACTGAATTAAATAGTACCACATGAATTTGCCCCTATAACAAATACCGGGTCCACATGGTCAGGGTTGAGGCATCCTGATTTTGGTTCAAACTTTGAAGTAGATGAAACATGTGCAAGAGGACGATAAACCATGATATTGGCAAAAAATGATAGAAACTTTGTAATGAACGAGTTGTACTTCGAATGTGCTGCATGCATGTCCATAGCCCCATCCTTGTCATTTCGAACAATTAATATTTTTCTGAAGCCATCTATTTGGAATTATGTGGCAACAAATATATGTTTAGCAATCATGCAATGCTTTAGCTTTCCACACTTGTTTTGTGTTTAAATAAATGAAGGAGACAACGTCGGAGACAACGTCGGAGACAACGTGGGAGACAACGTGTGCACTCAAATGACAGTGGTTTCATGTTTTGTTTCAGGAGCATGCACGCCGTTTGCTTCGCGTGTTGTTTTGCCTAAGGGTCGACTCAGTTGATTCCTATATGTGTTCTGTCTAATATATTAGTTTGTAACAAACATATGATTGGGGAGGTGAGTTTTCATCTTGATCACAGATAGGTCCCAGGTATTTGATTATTAAAGTATTCCTGGCCAAAAAATGCTGCCAAGAAACCATTGAAAAAACAAGTTTAAACAAATTGGATCCAGATACCCTCTCACAAAGTGTTTGGTTTAAAAAGTTGCTGAGAATAGTATCGAAATTGAAATTGCCCCGGAATGGTCTCGCATCTCCAAGACAGTGACTGTGGGCAAAAGTTGTGTCAATTTTGGCATCTTAGCAAAACCAAATGCAACAGACTGTGGTCAAAGATAGATTTCATGGCAAAAAGTCAAAGATAAAGTGGTGTTGCCGCTAATTTGCTGTATAGAACTTGAACCATTTTTTAGTCAACATAATATGTTTGGTAGACTCAGAGATCCAGGCATGACCCATTTAAGCGGAATGAATAATATATATAGCTTCTGACTTGAAAGGTTTTTTTCCCGAGAGCGTCTGAGCGCAGGGTTCTTCCAATAGTGGGGGTCTGTATCTCATCTGCTCATCTTCACATCTGCTCATCTTCACATCTGCTCATCTTCACACCTGCTCATCTTCACACCTGCTCATCTTCACACCT
>CAMXCT020003241.1:29254-71721 GCA_947184155.2 Cladocopium goreaui
TCTGTGTGTAAAGGAGTCTGTGTGTAAAAGCTTCTGTGTGTAAAAGCGTCTGTGTGTAAAAGCGTCTGTGTGTAAAGGAGTCTGTGTGTAAAAGCTTCTGTGTGTAAAAGCCTCTGTGGGTGAAAGCGTTTGTGTGTAAAAGTGTCTGTGTGTAAAAGCGTCTGTGTGTAAAAGCGTCTGTGTGTAAAAGCGTCTGTGTGTAAAAGCTTCTGTGTGTAAAAGCTTCTGTGTGTAAAAGCGTCTGTGTGTAAAAGTGTTTGTGTGTAAAAGTGTTTGTGTGTAAAAGTGTTTGTGTGTAAAATCGTCTGTGTAAGAGCGTCTGTGTGTAAAAATCTCTGTGTGTAAAATCGTCTGCGGGTAAAAGCCTCTGTGTGTAAAAGTCTCTGTGTGTAAAAGTCTCTGTGTGTAAAAGTGTTTGCGTGTAAAAGTGTTTGTGTGCAAAATCGTCTGTGTGTAAAAGCGTCTGTGTGTAAAAAGCGTCTGTGTGTAAAAGTCTCTGTGTGTAAAAGCGTCTGTGTGTAAAAGCGTCTGTGTGTAAAAAGCGTCTGTGTGTAAAAGTCTCTGTGTGCAAAAGTGTCTGTCTGTAAAAAGTTCTGTGTATGAAAAACTTTACAAAAATACGATGCAAACTATTGTCTTGTACTAGTCATATATTGTCTTGATACTACTCTTCTCGTCTGCCTATAATATATCTGTAATATATTATCTTGTAATATAGTGTCTCCATACTAACAACAGAAGACTCTGCTCCTCTACGCTCTCGGGCCATCCGTCGTCTAGTAGTTGTATGGCAAGCTTGGGGGCGTGGTCTTGTTGGAGTAATTTCATCATTTAGCTGTCAGAGAAAAATGCACAGTTTTTGAGTATAATACCCCAAAACATCAACATCAATCAGTTACATGTGGTCTCATTGCAATCATACAGCTGATTTGTCAATGATACAGTGTAGTACCACGAAAGCCGTGGTGGGAAAGAGTTCAGCTGTATGTTTTTTTAAACTGTAAATCCCGCTTTACAATTGGACCGGCTACACTGGTATTTGTCCATCAGCATGAGAATCTAAAACTAAAACGCTAAGTTTCCGTGCATAAAACATAGTACTTCTGGTCTTGAATATATTATATATATACATATATATATAATACAAGGTGCATGGGTCGAATTTGTTTTGTTTTTTGTTTTCTTGTGGGGCATTGATTTTGCTTGTATGTCGCTTTGGATCAATATTGCCTCTATACCCTAATTGCAAACACTTTTTTGAGACTGGTTTGACACTATATACGTTCTCACCAAATTGTTCTGTGTGACAAAGTGAGAGTGTTCGTTTATGGTTCGCTTGACATGTTTGATATGTTTAAGTGTTTCCATGTTTCCTCGATTTGTTTGATTTTTTGTTGATTTTGGCATCGCATCCGCACTAGAATCGAACTGGAGTTTGCTGAAGGTTAAAGTTTAGACCATGTCAGGGAACACATCCTCCAGTACATCATCTCCGAGTTGGGAAGCCTTGAGCGAATGGATGCGCAAATTCGAGCGCTCATGGCTGAGATGTTGATGCGAAATTTGGCCAATGTGGAAAGAGCAACGGGAAGTCTTGTGGACCGTTTGGGCCAGGGCAGCGCAACAGTCGTCGCCTTGAATGAAGAACGTTTTGAATCCCATGTTGCTTCCGGAACGCGTCAGATCGTTTCAATTTAATGATTAATGAATTTGGTTGAGATTTCCTGAGCACGCACAAGGCCGTGGCTCGTCAGAGCTGACCCACAGCTGGCAGCGAATGAGTTTTGGCATCTCATGGCATGTCGAAAAATCGCCCAGTGACGTACCTTGGAGCCGAGGAAGGCGGAAATGCGTCAGCCATCCATGTGGGATTTGGCCCCCAACCTCGGAAATTTCCGCGTCGAATTGGCAAGACTGTTGTCAGATTTTTTTGCCCTGTCATGCAGATTTTCATGTAACTGACTTTGGATTGTCCTTCCTACATGTTGCCCAAATCCATAGAAATTTGATGAAATTTGTGGGCGAGCAGAGAAGTATGTCCCATGAAGGGTTTCTTTGCTGCGCCTGAATGGCTGTTTGCTGTGGCTCGGTACTAAGCATGGAATGAACGGCGATGTGAAATCACACGCAAAAAACCGGGTGAAACTGGAAACAGTTTCAACAAGGCATACTCTATTGTTAACTGGACCCCAACTTGGAAAGGGACATGACCCCCCCAACAGATGGAAATTGTTGCTTGCTACTCAATGTTCAAACTGTTTTTTTGATTTGTGTAGATGGTAGAGAGCCATAATTGCCAAGACAGGACCCATCGCATTCAGTTTCATCACGTTTCATGTATTTTCATGCTCTTGTGGACAAACCATGTTAAAATTCACAGCGACTTTGGCAGACTTGGATTTCTTTGGCATCTGTCAGATCAAAGTTGTTTTTAATATTTTATATTATTCTAAACTTATATAATATATTAAATTATTTATTAAGTCAAGATACACAAAAAATGTATCAACCATGTGCTGGTACACCTGATGGACGGTGTGGTGCTTCTCTGAGGATGATCCAGCTGGATTATATGGCCTCGCCATCAGGCTGGGCCAAAATCTACATGGAGAACATGGGATGGGATGGATATAGGATAGGCCAAGTGCAATTGGATCCTACTGTAGATCGGTAGATTGAACTTATAATAGAGAAAGACGTAGGGAGCAGGTAGAGATACGGCCAGGCATGTTGCGAGGTGTATGTTTGGTTGTCCCTCCTTTGCTGGGAGGACGTTCACATTGATACCAGGTTCACATTGATACCGGTTTCACTTGATATCAGACATCCAATATGTCTGTGTCGAAGCCTAATTTTAGTCTCTGTGATGACCTTCACAGAGCCTTAGGCTCAATTTTTTCTCTCTTTTGATATGGGCGCAAGCCGTGTTAGCTGGGCAACGCTCAGCTCGAACCCGAGCAGCGTGTGGAATGCCATGCAAATCATTTAAATTCCACAGCGCGGAGCCAGTGCGATTCAGATGTTTGTGTGTGTTTATAAAGTATGTTTTCTTTTGTGCCGTTTGGACCCCCATGTTCATTCATCCAGTTGGTCTCCATCTTTGGGGGTGGGTTATATTGAATTTCTTGAAGCCAACATGAGGTGCCTAAGCCGCGGCCGCAGCGTTGCACCAAAGAGTGGCAAGGATGCCGCCGCAGGATCGGCGACGTGGGGTCTTCTCTGTAACAACAGGTTGTGGGTTTGAACCAACAGGGTGGAGGGGAAAAACGATCTTGGAGGTGTGAAATCCTTTAATCGCATGTGAGCAGTCTGGAGTCTATTTAGAGCACAAGGATCGACAATATAGTTAATTGTGTCATTTGGTATGATCAACAGTGGAAAAAAGAAACTTTGATTGAGACACGTGCATCTACAATATAAACAGGGATGAGCATCATTTCATGAAGCTCTAACCCGCTATTCATTGGATGTCTTCTGTAGAAATGCGATATGCCCGACATGCCTAATTTAACAATGGATGTGCTCCATGTCTCGGCGCCATGCAAACATGGAGCCAAATGATATCAAAGGATGACCTACTGATTGAACATGGTCATCTTCGTGTCCCACAACAAATCCAAGAGAGGTATTATATCAGGTATACCTACAACTTCGGGCTGAGAAATAGAATTGGGTTCAACAAAAACATCCAGGTCAGGTGAGTTATTTTATTTTCCACTGGCGCGACAGGAGCTGCTCACAACAGCGACTGCCGCATTGTCTAGAGACTTTTGCTACCATGCAGCAACAAAAAAAATGCAGCACCCTGCAGGTTGTGATATGTTATCGTGCTTGCAGAAGTGACTTTGCATGACTTTGCATCGTAAGCGGAAATGAAAGCAACAATTCAAGATACAGGTTCTTAGCAAGGGGGCTGTGTACGTCAGGTATCTTGATTCTCATCCAAGCCATCATGCTATTTGGTTCATGTTTCCAACTCTGTGGCCACAAGCCGGGTATCATGTGCTGCTGTGGTTTGAAGGTTTCTTTGGATTTGATGAACCACGGTGAGATTGATCTTTGTGGGATCAAGACTGCAGGCAAGAAGGGCAGAACTCACTCAGAGATGTGTTTTTTTTTCTGTGGATCAAAGTCAAATGCGCTCGTGGTAAATTGCTGGATAAGTCGCCAAAATATCCAAAATGATGGGTGGCAAAGCAAATGCCTTCAAGATCCTTGAACTATCACCGTTTCTCCCAAACGCAAGACTAGCGATTTGCAGAAAAGAACACAACATGGACAGCAACCGGCGGACAGATATGCAGAAGCAGTGGTGCAGTAATGTGGGATACAGATTAGTGTGGGGATACAGAATTGTGTCCACAGACTCCAAAATTATTTTGTAACTGTGGAAATGATCGAGGGGTACAGTTTTGTGTCCACAGGATTTTGGTGTAAGTTTGTTTTCATTTTTTTTGTTTTTTAGTTTTTAATTGTTTTTTATTTTTATTTTCAATTATAATAATTTTTATTTTTAATTTTTTTTAATTTTATTTTAAATTATTGTTTATTTTTATTTTTAATTATATTAATTTTTAATTTAATTATTTTTTTTTATTTTGTCTTAAATTATTTTTTTACTTTTATTTTTAATTATAATAATTTTTAATTACAATAATGTTTAATTATAATAATTTTTAATTATGATTTTTTTTAATTATAATAATTTTTAATTATAATAATTTTTAATTATAATAATTTTTAATTTAATTATTTTTTATTTTATTTTAAATTATTTGTGATTTTTACTTTTAATTATATTTTTTTTAATTGTTTTTTAAAATTGTGTCAGGATACACAATTGTGTCATTGTGTCCGGATACACAATTGTGTCTTGGTCTTTTTTTGTTGTTCAAACATTTTTCATTTTTTTTTCATTTTTTAAAGCTTTTTTCTTTTACTTTTTATGTTCCATCATTGAAATTTTCCCCAGATGCCTTCCACAGAAAATTAAATCCAGGTACACAATAGTGTGGTTTGTTTGGAGGGTACACTATTGTGTCCAGCTGCTTTCCTGAGGTCATGATTTTTCGATTTTTTCAATCATTTCCTTTACCTTTTCCTTTGCTAAAGTTTTTCTTTTAATTACTTAATTACTTTCTTAGTTTCTTTCATTTGAAATTCTCAGAAATGCCCAGTTTTCCAAAATATATGATGCCTTATTAAAACCCAATTAAAAAACACCACTCAAACAATTTTTCAAGGGGGTAGTCCATGAGCAACCCTGATACACAATAGTGTGGTTTGTTTGGAGGGTGCACTATTGTGCCCTGCTGCTTTCCTGAGGTCATGATTTTTTGATTTTTTCAATCATTTCCTTTACCTTTTCCTTTGCTAAAGTTTTTTTCTTTTAATTAATTACTTTCTTAGTTTCTTTCATTTGAAATTCTCAGAAATGCCCAGTTTTCCAAAATATATGATGCCTTATTAAAACCCAATTAAAAAACATCACTCAAACAATTTTTCAAGGGGGTAGTCCATGAGCAACCCTGATACATAATAGTGTGGTTTGTTTGGAGGGTACACTATTGTGTCCAGCTGCTTTCCTGAGGTCATGATTTTTTGATTTTTTCAATCATTTCCTTTACCTTTTCCTTTGCTAAAGCTTTTTCTTTTAATTAATTACTTTCTTAGTTTCTTTCATTTGAAATTCTCAGAAATGCCCAGTTTTCCAAAATATATGATGCCTTATTAAAACCCAATTAAAAAAACATCACTCAAACAATTTTTCAAGGGGGTAGTCCATGAGCAACCCTGATACATAATAGTGTGGTTTGTTTGGAGGGTACACTATTGTGTCCAGCTGCTTTCCTGAGGTCATGATTTTTTTGTTTTTTTCAATCATTTCCTTTACCTTTTCCTTTGCTAAAGTTTTTCTTTTAATTACTTAATTACTTTCTTAGTTTCTTTCATTTGAAATTCTCAGAAATGCCCAGTTTTCCAAAATAAATGATGCCTTATTAAAACCCAATTAAAAAACATCACTCAAACAATTTTTCAAGGGGGTAGTCCATGAGCAACCCTGATACACAATAGTGTGGTTTGTTTGGAGGGTACACTATTGTGTCCAGCTGCTTCCTGAGGTGATTTTGTTTTTTTTGCAATCATTTCCTTTTCCTTTTCCTTTGATAAAGTTTTTTCCTTTTAATTAATTAATTACTTTCTTAGTTTCTTTCATTTGATATTCTCAGAAATGCTCAGTTTCCCAAAATATATGATGCCTTATTAAAACCCAATTAAAAAACATCACTCAAACAATTTTTCAAGGGTAGTCCATGAGCAACCCTGATACACAATAGTGTGGTTTGTTTGGAGGGTACACTATTGTGTCCAGCTGCTTCCTGAGGTGATTTTGTTTTTTTGTTTTTTGTTCAATCATTTCCGGTGTAAGGGCCGTCCTGGAACCTACTGCCTGAAGTTTCATTGGACAGGGTCAACTTGCCCTTCCCTCATCCTTTAGGGGCTCTTGTGGTTGACATGAGCATGCCGCGCCCGGTTCAATGTTTTGAAACTTCAACAGTTTAGTTGCACTGCTCAAGAACTTCTGCAGTACTGTGCAACCATGTGCAACCCATAGCCGGTGTATCACAGCTCCATTGCTTGGCGTCCCCCTGTCCTGAATGCTAGATATGATAGACAGCTACACCGGCTGAATCAGCCAGATGAGCACATGGACATGAGCCATCACAGAATATTGAACAATATGATGCAGCAATCAACATGTACCATGAAATACGGTGAGCACAACGCCTGCTCTTCACCAGCTATGATGGTTGTGCTCGATGGCATGATGGCATCGTTTCCGCACATGAAATGCCACAATATGCCGCTTGAAATGCCATGATGCGCCATGCAGTTGCTCTTGGTGACGTTTCTCTTCGTTTGTGCCTCTGCTGAGCTGCGTGTCTCGAAGCGGAGCACGTTCACTGGACAGGAGAGCACCTCGGCTGCGGTTTTCGGGGCTTGGTGGTGGTTGCTACCAAGCAATTGAGTTCATGCGCCAGACTGCCCAGATGCCGGGCTCGGACCAGGCCGTTTCTTTGGAACAAAGGTTCCTACCTCCTCGTAAGTTGTGGAGATTGCGTAACAGGCATAACATATTCAATATATCATTAGATTCATTAGATGCCGGACTATGCAACAGACACCTGTTGATGTGTTGCCTTGCCACAATATCTACTTTGTCTTTAGCCAGTGAAGTTTGTCTCTTAATTGGCCATCAACCGAAGCTGCAACTTGCCACTAACAACTTCCACTAATTGTTTATTTGGTGAAAAGGCTTGGTGCCACCGGACGCACAAGAATCTTGTCCTGTCAGCTTTGTTTGCTTGGACTGTTGGATTTGCTTTGCCACCCTGCAAGGTAGCCACCCTGTGCCCCATCCGGCAGATGGAGCTAGTGCCAGACATCTGCAGGCGGGCCGTGCAGTGCACAGTAATAATTCGATGTTTCGTCGTGTTCTGTTTGATTGTTCATATGTTTTTTTCTATTTATATACAGTCCTGGAAATTTCAAGACTGACATGTTAGGATATTTCTGACGATTCTGTTATATGATGTCTTTGGGTATCTTCCAGGCATAATTGCTGGAGACACACATCACCAAGTTGTGCAGGTTTTGTGCAGTCCCCACTTGCAGGACTGTGAGGTTATTGGCTGGGTCGAACTTTGCGAACGGAAGAAGTTGACGGCCAGGGCGTGCTTTCAACTCGAGTGGCTCAGTCACAAGGGGGACTTGATGGGTTTGTTGCAGGTTGGCAAAGTCATTGTTGGGCCAAAGTTTTTTCGACATGTATGGGGAGTATTGCGCTGAAGACTTCAATGGTTTGAAGACATAATATGCTTACAATTTTATCCATGGGTGCCTGCAGAAACCTCGGAGCTCTGCAAAAACCGAGGCCCACCGCGGAAGCTCCACTCTGCGAGCTGCAAGGGCCCCATGGGGCACCGGCGCAGCTGCGGCCAGCGACTGCCGGGATTTTGACCTTGAGATCTGGGGAGCTACGCATCACCGGGTGCCTTGCAGGAATTCAGCTCCGAGGCGTTCGATCATGCTGAGGTGGGGAAGTTGGGAGGCACTCAAGTTGGATCGCCAACAAACCAGTTTACCTTTTTTGGTCGTCTTGAAGTGCCTAGCTGGCTTCGCTCTTCATATAGCGGAGTATCTTGTTGGGTGTCAACAATCTACATCAGATGTAAACCAAGGCATCTCAGGTTCTGCTAACAACCTACCCCAGGTAAATTTTGACACGCTGGCTTCAGTGCAGAAACTTCGAAAGCTCCCAAGGCAAATTCAGATGACGTCGCTCCGCCTGGCAGCCAAGAACCCTGCCTGCACAAGGGGCTGAACTCAGCAGGTTCAGAGCCTGTTGCGGTTGTTGTATATAGCAAAATGTTTTTCTTATATAGAATGCTTCACAAAGACGCGCCGAGAATGGTACGGGAGTTGGATGTATTTAAGCATTCAGAGTTCAGAGTACCATGTGAGACCAGATTTTTTTCTGCAAAAAAATCAGCTGAGTGAGGACTGTGAACTTTGCAGATGCTCACGTGGAAGCGTGGCATGAAGGTCCATCGGATCCAAATGCTACCGCACTTGGCGGCGCCTTCTTCAGCGAGGGCTCATTCACTTTGACCAGGTCCCGACTGACTGCTCCTTGGATTGTTTTGGCAACCAGGTTTTCAATTTCCGGTGTCAAACATGAACTTGGAAGTTCGTGGAGATGCATTGTCTTTGGACCTGGATATGGTCTAGAAGTTGTCGATCAGTAGACATGCTGCAGATACCCATGTGATGCAACATCCAACGAAGGTGAGAGGATCCGCAGCGGCAGATGGTGGTGGCTTCGCAGCGGGCGGAGACCTGACCCTGGGCATTGCAGAGCGCAGGTGTAGTCGTTGGATGTAGTTGGGCTATGACACATGGTGGTATCTGAGAATTTCTGATCCAGTAATTTGTCAGTTTTGGATCCACATGCATTCATTATATATTTGCTGAGGAAATTCCATGTCACCACAACATGGTGAGAACGTGCCAGCTACTCGCAGGAAGTGTTCATTCTGCAGTTTTAGATTGTCGCTTGGGCCCTTGGGCACTTCAGTATCTTCTGGCATTTCACCTTCTTTTGAGACACATTTTTTCCGTATCTTCCGGCATGTCAATTCTTTTTGGACATGTTTTTCCAAAAATGGATTTGTGAAATTCATGGCACATGCGAGGGGGCAGTGGTCAAAGGTGCAGCACTAGGAGATCCTTAGATCCTTTAGGAAGGCAGGCGGACTAAGGAGCAGCACAGGACACAGTCGAATTCAAAAAAGGCCATGGATTGCAGAAGGGGATTCGTCGTCGTTTGTTGTCCATGGGAAAATGTGGAAGCTGTAAAGGTTTTGCTGATCACAGAGAGAATGAGAGTAGAGCCAAAGCATGTCAACGCAGCGGAGAGGTAAGAGATTGTTGGTGCTTCCCTTGTTAGATACGCCAAGAACATGTGCTTTTCTGGATGCTCTTGGCATACAAGATGTAATATTCATTGTGTTGTGGTGCGTATGACCCTTGTGATGTTCATGCCTTCAATGAAATGACATTCTGTGCCCAAGGAGTGTGTTCCAAGACTCTGAAGTCGTGATCGAGAACGTTTCAGCAAAGTCTGGTGCTGGCTTCGTTGTCATGGGAGATGCTTACATTTTTGTGGGGCACTCAGTGCATTCGCTGCCATGCTGGAGAGCTGTGTAAACAGTCTTATTCACAGCATTGAAAGTTCCCATGAATTTCTTTTGACTCCCAGGGACATGTTGCTGTGAAAGACATATATATATATATCTATTGATTTGTTTGTTCTCTCAACTGACCCTTGTGCGATTGCTGATTGGGTCAGGACAACTCAATGATCTTCATTCAGAATGCGAGATCCACAAAAAATGGAGGTGGCTTCTCAACCAGAAAACGCTTGCAGGTGTCCAACAGCTCAGTTATCAGCCTTCAGAATGTGACCGCACAAAACCATGGAGGAGGTTTCCATGCCCTTGGAGAAGTTGAGATAGCTGGGAACTCAACGGTCAGCATTTCCGACAGTCAAGCTGAATCAGGAGATGGCGCAGGTTTTAGCACTGAGAAGGGCTTGAAATTGTCCACCGGCTCAAGGCTCCTTATTTGGAACGCGACGGCTGGAAATTATGGAGGAGGATTCTATGCCAAGGGCAAGACGCTGATCAACAGCTCTTCAGTGAGTATCCGACATACCACAGCCAAGCACTATGGTGGAGGTTTCATGGCTCTTGACGAGGTTGCCATTGATGAGATGTCAAACGTTAGAATTTCCAATTCAAAATCAGCCGAACAGGGCGGAGGCTTCCAATGCAACAGACGCTTGCAGGTGACCAACGGCTCAGTTGTCAGCCTTGAGAACGTGACTGCTGGAAGTCATGCAGGAGGTTTCACTTCCCTTGGACAGGTTGAGATAGCCGGGAACTCAACTGTAAACATTTCCAGCAGTCACGCTGAATCAGGAGACGGAGGAGCCTTTCGCACTGAAAAGGGCTTAAAGGTGTCCACCAGCTCAAGACTCATCATTCGGAATGCGGCTGCTGGAAAGTCAGGAGGAGGATTCTATGCCAAAGGCCGGGTTGTGATCAGCAGTTCCACAGTGAGCATCCAAGATGCCACAGCCTCAAGGTATGGTGGAGGTTTTGATGCGCGTGAGGAAGTTGTCATTGATGAGATGTCAAGCGTCAGCATTTCGAATTCAATATCGGGATGGGGCGGAGGCTGCCATACCGACGGACGCTTGCAGGTGACCAACAGCTCAGTTCTCAGCCTTCAGAATGTGACCGCACAAAACTATGGAGGAGGTTTCAATGCCCTTGGAAAAGTTGAGATAGCCGGGAACTCCACGGTCAACATTTCCAACAGCCACGTTGAATCGGGAAATGGGGGAGGTTTTGATACTGAAATGGGCTTGATGGTTTCCATGGGATCAAGACTCATCATTCGCAATGCGACTGCTGGAAAGCACGGAGGGGGATTCTTTGTTGATGGCAGAATATTGATCAGCAGATCGACACTCAACATCCAACAGGCCAGCGCCCGTCGGTATGGCGGAGGGTTTGATGCGCTTGACGAGGTTGTCATTGACGGGATGTCAACTGTCCTCATTTCCCATTCAAGGGCAGCAGAACAGGGCGGAGGCTTCCAAACCGAGGGACGCTTGCAGGTGACGAACAGTTCAGTTCTCAGCCTTCAGACCGTGAGCGCCAGAGGCAGTGGAGGAGGTTTCCTTGCCCTTGGAGAGACTGTGATTGCTGGGAAGTCGGTGGTTAACATTTCCAACAGTCATGCTGAATTGGGAGATGGTGGAGGTTTTGACACTGAAAAGGGCTTGAAGTTATCCACCGGCTCAAGGCTCATCATTCGGAAATCGGCTGCTGGACGGCATGGAGGAGGGTTCTATGCCACCGCCAAAGGCATCGTGATCAGCAGGTCTACAGTTAGCATCCAAGATGCCACAGCCTCAAGGTATGGTGGAGGTTTTTATGCATTTGGTGAGGTTGTCATTGATGAGATGTCAAGCGTCCGCATGTCCAATTCAATCTCGGGATGGGGTGGTGGCTGCCATACCGACGGACGCTTGCAGGTGACCAACGGCTCACTTCTCAGCCTTCAGAATGTGACCGCACAACACCATGGAGGAGGTTTCAATTGTCTTGGAGAGGTTGAGATAGCCGGGAACTCCACGGTCAACATTTCCAACAGCCACGTTGAATCGGGAAACGGGGGAGGTTTCGACGCTGAAAAGGATTTGAAGCTGTTCAATGACTCACGACTCATGATTCGGAAAGCGACAGCTGGACAGTCTGGGGGAGGCTTTTATGTTAAGGGCAGAATATTGATCAGCAGTTCCACAGTTGGCATTCAAGATGCCACCGCCCGGCAGAGTGGCGGAGGGTTTACTGCTGAAGGAGTCGAAGTTGTGCAGAATTCTATTGTGGCCTCGTTCAGCACCCATGCGGGGGCAGGCGGTGGTGCTTTTTCTGTGTTTGGTTTGACTTTGCACAGAAGTTCGATGTCCATCAGCAACTCCACTGCACTCGGATCAGGCTCTTCAGCTCGTGCAGATGGTCAAGTGCTTCTTTTGTCTCAGTCAAATTTGATGGTGAAAGACGCGCAAGGACAGGAAAACTCCAGTGTGCTGGCCGCCAGCTGCCTCCACCTACGTGATCGGTCGCAAGTTCTTTTTGACGGACTTGTCGGTGGCCATGGGGTGGAGCTGCAAAACAATGGAAGCTCTGCCCTTTGCTCAAACAGCACCTTCCATGTTGCAGAGGATGCAGCCCTCAACGCCAGTGGTCGCTTGAGCTCAGGTTTTCTCTCCCTTGCAGCCTGCCCGAAGGAGAAGGTACGTCTCTCAGGGATCCATTTGCGCTCCTGGTCCAGCGCGTTGCTCAGCACCCGCCCAAGCTCCGTGGTGGTTGACCAAGTGAGTGTCGAGTACAAACCACCGGTCAACAATTTGCAGGTCCTGGCAGCCAAGGACGGGTTCAGGCTGTCAGTGTGAGACACTATCAGATCTGCAAGCCGATGTCTGGACTGGACGTCTTTATCAAAGCTGCGGACATATTCTGGATGTTGGGGGTTTGGCTATACTTATTGAATCTTATTGAAGTATATCTGTGGGGAAAAAAGTTGTTCTGGCAGGTCGGACCAAGGTATGTTTGTTTCTGGGCTCTGCTTTTCCAGTCAAATTGTTTCATGCAAATCAGCAACTTGTTGAACAAACGTCGCCACAGGACGGCTTTGAGATCGACTCTTTGACGGTTTCCTGCCAGAACTGCACCTGGGGCGTGACTTTCAACGCTTCGAAGGACAGAAGTCTGAAAGCCGTGAGCTCTGAACACCTGCAGTGCCCCAAGACAGTCACAGCGCCCCTTGGTGCCAGAAACAGCTGAACAAATTCAATGGAACGGGCAGCGAGCGTGGCCAGTAGTGTTGGCACTCCGTCCACTTTCCACCAACATCCACCAGCTACTGTAATCTTTGATCCCCATCCCCCTAGGCCCTGCTTCGGAGGGGGGTCAAACAAATGTAAGTTGTAGGTATTTGTAGGTTCCAAGACATGGTTTTTCTAGGGGGTCTTATGTGTTAAAATTATTTACTCTTCCCAATCTCTATTCCAAGTACCGCAACCCATTTCCAGTGAATTCCGGAACAATGCATGTTTCATGTGCAATTTGTTGCTACTTGCTTGTCAATGTGCCAACATGTGCTTAACTAGTGTTTGGTAATTACTAGTATTGTTTAATTAGTTTGCATTGTTTGCATTTGCTAAAAACAGCGTTGAGGTCGAAAGGCTTGGCGCAACGTTGCAAGTGTTCCAACTACCAGTCTCTCAGCTTTCTTTGGTTTTTTGCTTTCCTCTCGGTTTGTGAAAGGAATCCAGGCGAAATTCACATGCCGATCAGGATAAGCCATGTGAATTGTCATATAATTTATATCACGTAGAAGCCATGCTTTCGCAAGATTTTGAAGACTTCTGATTTCCAGACAAAGTTTAACACCCCCAACTGTGTATTCAATTGTTGATCGTTTTTAAAGGGCTGAACAGTACTTGAAGCCTGCAGATGGCAGATGGAAGGACAGTAACCGAGCACTTCCGCAATGTAGATCTGGTGCCCTTGGAAAGCAGTTTCCAGACGTGCATGTTCTGCAGCTCGTCCTGCAACATGTTTACCCCTTGGAACCCTTTGGCCCTTTGGAATTTTGCGTGCAATCGGTTTTAACACGTTTTGAACCCTGCCCTCTTTGTAGCTGAGGCAAGCCTCACTTCCACTTTCAGAATGGCGATTGCCCGAAATGCGGAATCTTCAGTGCTTGGTCTGATGGCAAGAAGGATGTTTGTCACGTTCTGCCACGCCAGAACTCGGCAGAGTTGTTCGCACTTTTGACAGGTGCAGCTGTCGTGGTCATTTTAACTTTCCTTGCCTTTGAGATTTTGCATGCTCCTTTGATGATTGTTGATGCGAAGTCAGATTTGGACCCAACACAAACTGAAAGAAAGAGGATTTTCACAATTTCCGTGCAAGGGTCAATTGTTGATCTTCCCAAAAGCCTGTCTCGATTGGTGACCCAGCGGATGCACTTTCGGGTAAGAGGAACTGGGTTAATATGGCTAGACTACGACCAGAAGAAGTCCAACACAATCAAAGTTCGAAGTATTGCACGCAGAAAGCTTTTGCTGCAAGACACGAGTCCCCCATTTGATTGCGCTTCGTGCAAGGGTTCTTTGCACGCCTCTGATTTTGCTTACCTGCTTACCTTGCTCACTGCATGCATATTTGTTGGTGCAATGCTGCCTGTCATCATCAAGGTAGCAGTCATATCAGAAAACGGTGTGGGACATGTATTCGCCGCTTTGGCCTGCAAACAGAGCTGTTTTGGCGCTTAGAGAAAGCTAGGTGTTGTTTTTATGGGTTCGATTTGTGTTTTGTGTTTGCTTTGATGGCCAAGGTTACTGCATTTTATGTGACCCTTCCTCTGGTTGCTGTTGCTGCACTGCTGCATTTTCCCGTGGCATGGCTCATCCAACGGCTATATCGTAGAACGTTGTTTTCGGAGGCTTTGGATGATTACCGAAAGCAGATCAACTGCAAGCCATTCACAGGGCCTGATGCAACCCATCCTCGCAACCAGGGCTTGCAGGTTCTGAATTTGCGCGGCTTGTGGAAGCACTTCGAGAGTTTCTCTCTTCTCTTTTCACTAGAAAGGATTTTGTCGAGCTCCATTCGTGTTGAAGGGGTTGTAGATCGGAAACATATGCTCACATGGTTTGTTTCACATTTTGGATCTGAATAGTCAGACAGAGGATTTTTGTTTGTTTAAGTCAGCAAAGAACCATAAGAGAAAATTGATGTCCCAACTTGTTCAACTCAGGCTTTATTCTCGAGCGCAATATGCATTTTGTGGTTGCCAACATAGTGAGGCCCCTAACGGCCCTAACGCAAAGCAAAGGAGTTTCCTTTGTAAGTCTTTGGGGTGGCAGGCGGGTGGACTACTTTGTGTCACTTGACCATTGCTTTGGCTAAAGTTTTTGAAATTGTTTTTTCATGTTGTTTAAACTGTTGTTTCCTTTATTTTTCCTGTAACATTTGTGCGCCTTCTGTCCAAGCCGCTCCAAGCCTCTATGGTGTTCTGAAGGTCCCATTCCTGGGGCGCCAGCTTTCCGCACTTCGTGCATTCCATCCAGTGCCATGCTTTGTCCAAAGAGGGCCCCACTTCTTGGATGGATGCAGCATATTGGATCTGTTCGTTTGCAACTTGGAGAAGAACCGGTCTTCATGGTGTCATGTGCGTTTCAGGAATGTTGGCAGTATCTTAATGTTTTTGTTTTAGTTTTTGCCACGAATCAGGGATGTTCCCCCCTCCTATACGCACCAGACAGACTACAAGACTACAAGACAGCGTTTATTGTGCGAAACTTTTGTGCCTAGTGCAATAGTGCCTATTCAGAAGAATGTTTTAAGGGGGAAATGGTGTGAAAGGAAACGACATTTGCCAAAGAAGAGGAGTCACCTGTGAACGCAAATTTGTGTCTTTCGCACAAATAAAACACATGGAAGCAATTAGATCCGAATATTATATATTCTTTATTACTTAATACATTATTATAATATATATATATGCTATTATTTGATATTATTTGTTCTTTTGACTTTGTCATGTCAACATGTGCAATTTAAAATCATGTTGTTGAAAGGTCTGACCGTTTGACCAGAAATGGGCGTGACTATGTGGTTTTGTATATTCTAATTCTGGCTAGTTGTGCAATTCAAAGCAATTAATATTGTTCAAAGGTCTGACATGTCTGCTCATACGATTTCATGTGTTCATGTTATTTCACATGTTATTTCATTTCCCTTATGCCTTTTGTGTATTTGTTTTGGGGATTCATCTGTTTTTTTTCCGCTATGTTGTTTGTGTAATTTGTCTTTAGGTGGTAGCTCTCATTGCCCTTCTCTCAGGCATTTTCTTCCGTAATCGCCCAGGCGAACAACCAGTGGACATTTAAAATCGAACTGGGAAGCGATCCCATGGAGAGTGCCTTTGCACTCGCCTTGACAGCGGGAATCAAAGGAGTCGCGATGGTCTTGGATCAGGAAGTGCAGCCTCTCACAAGTGACTTGACCAAAGGAACATTAATCATCATATGTACAATCATGTTATTCAGTTGCTTTGCGTTGCTTCTTTTCCTACTTCTGCTGTTCTGCTTCTTTGTTTTTTTCTTTGCGTTTTTGCTTCTTCGCTTTTTTGTTTGGTCGCAATTCTGTTTCTTCGTTCCTCTGCTTTTCTGCGTTTCCATGTGTTTTTGCGTCTCTGCTTTTCTGCTAATTAAACATTAAACCAACCCAAAAAGAAATCTTAAATAGATTTTAAGCCAACCCTAAATAAGCCCAAAACGGCCCTAAACCAACCCTAAATAAATCCTACACCGACCCTAAATAGAACCGTAAACCAACCGGCCACAAGCAGCAGCATTTGTAGCGCAAATGATCGAAAACCTAGCCCCTGCGCGATGTCTCCTATAGAATCCCAGCCCTGTAAGATAAAAACAGGGAACGATTCCCCGAACGGAATAAAACAGAAATCCCATCCTCGACCAATGTGGGAGAGCTGCATAGATTCAGCAGCATTATCCATAGGATCCATGTATGGTATATATGCTAACATTTGGGGTATATTGATGGTAAATGTTACCATATATACCATACATGGATCCTATGGGTTATCCTATGTGAGTTCTGTGTGTATCCCGGTTGATCTCCTTGCATTTTTGCCCAAACGCTTTGCCCAGAAAACAGAGACGTCCCGTACTGAGGAGTTTGGTGTCTCTTCGAATTTTTCCTGTCAAGCCGTGAGCACTTGGAGTTGGTTTTCGTCACCAATGCCGGTGTGGTGGGTGATGCTGCTTGGCCGAAATTGGTTTGTCTCAAAAAGTTTGGAACCCGGCAACCAGCTGTTGTTTCCATGAGAAAAGTCTTTGCGGGATTGTCATTGCACATGTTGCGGGCAAGTTTTTTTCCTACATGAGTACATGTGGTTACTTTTTACTTTTTGTCGAATTTGTGAGTTTGTGTAAGTCAGAAGCGGGGCCTGACGGGTTGCAAAAGTTCTGAAAGGCCGGCAGCTGCCTTATAGGGCTAGATGGGCTAGCTATGACATGAACAATGTTCCCTTTGCTGCAGGATGGCTGCAGCTCCTTTGACATTGCGTTGGAGGTGGGCAAGAAGATAGAGTCTTTGCAAGTTGAAACGTGCGAGGCATCTTCAGAGGACGATAAGAAATTTGATTGCACCCAAATCCGCACGTTTCATTCCTCGCGGAATGAGAAATTGCCATTGACTCCTTGTTAGAAGAACCAGCCGTGCGAGGTGAAATTTCAGCCTGCAGGTGACTGAAACTAATATAGCGGACAGTTGAATTTCGATTGAAATCAAATGAAACCAACTGACACAAACGCAAGGTTGGACTAAATTAAATAGTACCACATGAATTTGCCCCTATAACAAATACCGGGTCCACATGTGCCACATGGTCAGGGTTGAGGCATCCTGATTTTGGTTCAAACTTTGAAGTAGATGAAACATGTGCAAGAGGACGATAAACCATGATGTTGGCAAACAATGATAGAAACTTTGTAATGAACGAGTTGTACTTCGAATGTGCTGCATAATGTCCATAGCCCCATCCTTGTCACTTCGAACAATTAATATTTTTCTGAAGCCATCTATTTGGAATTATGTGGCAACAAATATATGTTTAGCAATCATGCAATGCTTTAGCTTTCCACACTTGTTTAGTGTTTAAATAAATGAAGGAGACAACGTGGGAGACAACGTGTGCACTCCAATGACAGTGGTTTCATGTTTTGTTTCAGGAGCATGCAAGCCGTTTGCTTCGCGTGTTGTTTTGCCTAAGGGCCGACTCAGTTGATTCCTATATATGTGTTCTGTCTAATATATTAGTTTGTAACAGACATATAATGTGGGGAGGTGAGTTTTCATCTTGATCACAGATAGGTCCCAGGTATTTGATTAAAGTATTCCTGGCCAAAAAATGCTGCCAAGACAACATTGAAAAAACAAGTTTAAACACATTGGATCCAGATACCCTCTCACAAAGTGTTTGGTCTAAAAAGTTGCTGAGAATAGTATCGAGATTGAAATTGCCCCGGAATGGTCTCGCATCTCCAAGACAGTGACTGTGGGCAAAAGTTGTGTCAATTTTGGCATCTTAGCAAAACCAAATGCAACAGACTGTGGTCAAAGATAAATTTCATGGCAAAAAGTCAAAGATAAAGTGGTGTTGCAGCTAATTTGCTGTAATTATAGAACTTGAACCATTTTTTAGGCAACATAAACTATGTTTGGTAGACTCAGAGATCCAGGCATGACCCATTTAAGCGGAATGAATAATATATAGCTTCTGACTTGAAAGGTTTTTTAGTTGTATGGCAAGCTTGGGGGAGTGGTCTTGTTGGAGTAATTCCATCATTTAGCTGTCAGAGAAAAATGCACAGTTTTTGAGTATAATTATAATACCCAAAAACATCAACATCAATCAGTTACATGTGGTCTCATTGCAATCATACAGCTGATTTGTCAATGATACAGTGTAGTACCACGAAAGCCGTGGTGGGAAAGAGTTCAGCTGTATATTTCTTTAAACTGTAAATCCCGCTTTACAATTGGACCGGCTACATTGGTATTTGTCCATCAGCATGAGAATCTAAAATTAAAACGCTAAGTTTCCGTGCATAAAACATAGTACTTCTGGTCTTGAATATAATATATATATATACAATATACAAGGTGCATGGGTCGAATGTGTTTTGTTTTTTGTTTTCTTGTGGGGCATTGATTTTGCTTGTATGTTGCTTTGGATCAATATTGCCTCTATACCCTAATTGCAAACACTTTTTTGAGACTGGTTTGAAACTATAATTCTCACCAAATTGTTCTGTGTGACAAAGTGAGAGTGTTCGTTTATGGTTCGCTTGACATGTTTGACATGTTTAAGTGTTTCCATGTTTCCTCGATTTGTTTGATTTTTTGTTGATTTTGGCACCATATCCACACTGTAACCCAACTGGAGTTTGCTGAAGGTTGATGCCTGGACCATGTCAGGAAAGACATCCTCCAGTACATCATCTCCGAGTTGGGAAGCCTTGAGCGAATGGATGCGCAAATTCGAGCGCTCATGGCTGAGATGTTGATGCGAAATTTGACCAATGTGGAAAGAGCAACGGGAAGTCTTGTGGACCGTTTGGGCCAGGGCAGCGCAACAGTCGTCGCCTTGAATGAAGAACGTTTTGAATCCCATGTTGCTTCCGGAACGCGTCAGATCGTTTCAATTTAATGATTAATGAATTTGGTTGAGATTTCCTGAGCACGCACAAGGCCGTGGCTCGTCAGAGCTGACCCACAGCTGGCAGCGAATGAGTTTGCATCTCATGGCATGTTGAAAAATCGCCCAGTGACGTACCTTGGAGCCGAGGAAGGCGGAAATGCGTCAGCCATCCATGTGGGATTTGGCCCCCAAGCTCGGAAATTTCCGCGTCGAATTGGCAAGCATGTTGTCAGATTTTTTTGCCTGGGTCATGCAGATTTTCATGTGACTTTGGATTGTCCTTTCTACATGTTGCCCAAATCCATAGAAATTTGTGGGCGAGCAGAGAAGTATGTCCCATGAAGGGTTTCTTTGCTGCGCCTGGCTGTTTGCTGTGGCCCGGTGCTAAGCATGGAATGAACGGCGATGTGAAATCACACGCAAAAAACCGGGTGAAACCGGGAACAGCTTCAACCAGGCATACTCTATGGTTAACTGGACCCCAACTTGCAAGGAAAGGGACATGACCCCCCCAACAGATGGAAGTTGTTGCTTGCTACTCAATGTTCAAACTGTTTTTTTTGATTTGTGTAGATGGTAGAGAACCATATTTGCCAAGACAGGACCCATCGCATTCAGTTTCATCACGTTTCATGTATTTTCATGCTCTTGTGGACAAACCATGTTAAAATTCACAGCGACTTTGGCAGACTTGGATTTCTTTGGCATCTGTCAGATCAAAGTTGTTTTCTTATCTAGCTTATATATTTTATATTATTCTAAAATTATATAATATATTTTAATATATAAAATTATTTATTAAGTCAAGATACACAAAAAATGTATCAACCATGTGCTGGTACACCTGATGGACGGTGTGGTGCTTGTCTGAGGATGATCCAGCTGGATTGCGCGCCTCGCCATCAGGCTGGGCCACAATCTACATGGAGAACATGGGATAGGATGGATATAGGATAGGCCAAGGTAAATGCAATTGGATACGTCCTAGATCGGTAGATTGAACTTATAATAGAGAAAGACGTAGGGAGCAGGTAGAGATACGGCCAGGCATGTTGTGAGGTGTATGTTTGGTTGTCCCTCCTTTGCTGGGAGGACGTTCATGCTGATACCGGGTTTATTGGAAGCTGCGCCATGCAAATCATTGAAATTCCACAGCGCGGAGCCAGTGCGATTCAGTTGTTTGTGTGTGTTTATAAAGTATGTTTTCCTTTGTGCCGTTTGCACCCCCATGTTCATTCATCCAGTTGATCTCCATCTTTGGGGGTGGGTTATATTGAATTTCTTGAAGCCAACATGAGGTGCCTAAGCCGCGGCCGCAGCGTTGCACCAAAGAGTGGCCAAAGACGCCGCCGCAGGATCGGCGACGTGGGGTCTTCTCTGTAACAGGTTGTGGGTTAGAACCAACAGGGTGGAGGGGAAAAACGATCTTGGAGGTGTGAAATCCTTTAAGTCTATTTAGAGCACAAGGACCGACAGTATAATTAATTGTGTCATTTGGTATGATCACCAGTGGAAAAAAGAAACTCTGATTATTGAGACACGTGCATCTACAATATAAACAGGGATGAGCATCATTGCATGAAGCTCTAACCCACTATTCATTGGATGTTTTCTGTAGAAATGCGATATGCCCGACATGCCTAATTTAACAATGGATGTGCTCCATGTCTCGGCGCCACCCAAACATGGAGCCAAAGGATATCAAAGGATGACCTACTGATTGAACATGGTCATCTTCGTGTCCCACAACAAATCCAAGAGAGGTATTATATCAGGTATACCTACAACTTCGGGCTGAGAAATAGAATTGGGTTCAACAAAAACATCTAGGTCAGGTGTGTTATTTTATTTTCCACTGGCGCGACAGGAGCTGCTCACAACAGCGACTGCCGCATTGTCTAGAGACTTTTGCTACCATGCAGCAACAAAAAAAAGCAGCACCCTGCAGGTTGTGATATGTTATTGTGCTTGCAGAAGTGACTTTGCATGACTTTGCATCGTAAGCGGAAATGAAAGCAAGAATTCAAGATACAGGTTCTTAGCAAGGGGGCTGTGTACGTCAGGTATCTTGATTCTCATCCAAGCCAGCGTGCTATTTGGTTCATGTTTCCGACTCTGTGGCCACAAGCCGAGTATCATGTGCTGCTGTGGTTTGAAGGTTTCTTTGGATTTGAAGAACCACGGTGAGATTGTTGAATGGGCCGCCTATCTTTGTGGGATCAAGACTGCAGGCAAGAAGGACAGAACTCACTCAGAGATGTGTTTTTTTTCTGTGGATCAAAGTCAAATGCGCTCGTGGTAAATTGCCGAATAATTAACTCGCCAAAATGATGGGTGGCAAAGCAAATGCCTTCAAGATCCTTGAATTATCACCGTTTCTCCCAAACACATGACTGGCGATTTGCAGAAAAGAACACAATATGGACAGCAAGCGGCGGACAGCGATGCCGAAGTGGTGGTGCAGTATTTGAGCAAGCGACTTGTCAAAAGAAAAACGTGTGCTGGCACTGATGGCAAAGATCTCTTTAGGCCCTTGCTCACCATCGTATCCCGATCCTCATCCTCATTTCTTCCTGTGTTTTACCATGTGGTCCTGGGCAGAATGCCTCAAGTGTCATTTTTTTATGGTCACCCTTCCCTTCCCCCATCCTCCATGGGCTGTTGTGGTTGACATGTGCATGCGGCTCGCGGCGCAATGTTTTGAAACTTCAGTTTAGTAGGTCTGCTCTTTGCTCATGAATTTCTGGACAACTGTATGATACCCATGGCTTGTAACTTGCAACTGCCTGGTTTTACCCCCTGGCCTCAATGTTTCCTTGTAATTACACATTAGCTGAATCAGACCCACGGGCACATGGACATGGTCTATGACAGAGTCCTCAATAGGATGCAGCATTTATCAGCATTCAACATGGTGAGTGCAACGCCTGATGCCTGATACACCATGACTTGGCGCATGATGCAGTGGCTCCTCGCAACGGTTTTCGTCATTCTTTCTCCTGCTGAGCTGCGTGTCTCGAAGCAGAGCACGACTGGACAGCAGAGCACCCCGGCTGCGGTTTCGGGGCTTGCTGGGGGGGGCATTGGTCAGGCCGTTTCAACAACCCGTGACATGGGGAGCTACAACAGGCATCTAGTAGATGTTGCATGGCCACAATGTCTACTTGGGGGTCTTTGCCAGCCTTTGCCGTGAAATTTACCGTAAGGTAGCCAGATGGCCATCAGGTGAAGTGGCAACTCGCAACTCCAACTCCCAGAATTGGTAGATGTGTTCAAGTTAAACAGATTTGGTGCCATGGGAGGCTCAAATATATATATGTTTATCAGTGTTCATCTTTGTGTTTTATTGGATTTTTTGCTTTGCCGCCGCAAGGTAGCCACCCTGTGTCCCAACCAGTAGCTGAAACGGGTGCCAGACATCTGCAGGTGGGCCTTGAGGGTGCCCAGTTAACTTGTTCTGTTGTGCCCAGTTAACTTGTTCTTGTTTTTTTTTCCGGTTACCTTCTTGGAATTTCCAAGACCCAAATATCACCGAGCTGTGCAGTCTCTGCTCACAGGACTGTGAAGTGATTGGCTGGGCGGAACTTTGTGAACGAAAGAAGTTGACGGCCGGGTGCTTTCAACTCCAGTGCCTCGGTCTGCAGGGGATCTGAAGAATGCAATGCTTGCGTGTTGGTTGTGGGTTGGATATGGTTGGAAAATGTTGGAAAAAGGGGTTAATCCCTTCCTCCTAATACTAAACCCCCCCCCCCCTAATACAAAACACGGCAAGTAGTTTTTAGTATTAGGGGGGTATTCATTATTAGGGAACCAAAATATTGCCAAAAATGGCAGTTCGAAGCTTACCCCTAATACTAAATTAAAACCCTTAATAATAAAAAACATTTTTTCCGATCTCAAAATCAATTAAATTTCCTTATATAACGCAATTAAAATATTGCCAAAAATGGCAGTTCGAAGCTTACCCCTAATACTAAATTAAAACCCTTAATACTAAAAACTATTTTTTCCGATCTCAAAATCAATTAAATTTCCTTATATAACGCAATTAAAATATTGCCAAAAATGGCAGTTCGAAGCTTACCCCTAATACTAAATTAAAACCCTTAATACTAAAAACTATTTTTTCCGATCTCAAAATCAATTAAATTTCCTTATATAATGCAATGAAAATATTGCCAAAAATGGCAGTTCGAAGCTTACCCCTAATACTAAATTAAAACCCTTAATACTAAAAACTATTTTTTCCGATCTCAAAATCAATTAAATTTCCTTATATAACGCAATTAAAATATTGCCAAAAATGGCAGTTCGAAGCTTACCCCTAATACTAAATTAAAACCCTTAATACTAAAAACTATTTTTTCCGATCTCAAAATCAATTAAATTTCCTTATATAACGCAATTAAAATATTGCCAAAAATGGCAGTTCGAAGCTTACCCCTAATTGCTAGAGTAGCCAGGCAGCTTGGAGTGAGGGATTGGGACTAGGCCCCCCTAATACTAAACACCCCGGGGTGAACTAGTTTTTAGTATTAGGGGGGAGAACCCACAAATGGTAGGTTGATTTTTAAATTGTTTTTTAAAGGGGATCAATTAAAAGTCAAATTGGCCAAACTGAAATTTTCGGAAATTGGAGATGGATGCCTGTTTTTAGTATTAGGGGGACGTTTAGTATTAGGAGGAAGGGATTATGTTTGGGCCAAAGGTGTTTTGACATCAGATGTTTTGTCTTTGGTTTGTCCTGCTGAAGACATGCACTGTTTGGTTCCGGAAATTCAGAGGTGTCAGTTGCGCTCCTTTCCCATTCTTCCGAAGCTTGTCGGGTATTGCAACTTTATGACCTTTTCTAAGGACCTAAAAGGCGTTAATAATGTTAAATATTTTTCATAATGAAACTTTAACACATACTTCATTCATCTTCATTGAATTCCTGCAGAAACTTCTGAGTCCCGCGAAAAACCCAGGCCCACCGCCGAAGCGCCACTCTGCGAGCTGCAAGGGCCGCACGGGGCGCCGGCGCAGCTGCGCCCAGCGACTGCCGGGATTCTGACCTTGACATCCGGGGAGCTACGCATCACCGGGTGCCTTAGAGGAAATCATGTCTGATTAGATGATGTTTCTGAGCCAAGTTTGGTCACGGACCTGCTTGGTCGTCTAGAAGTGCTTGGCAAGCTTCCTTGTTCTTCAAGAGAATCTTCCAAAGGTTCCTTCAACGGATGTAGTTTGACCCTTGTCACGTTAGATTCCATGGATATAATTAATCGGTGCTGAAACTTCGCGCAGCTCCCAAGGCAAATTCAGATGACTTCTCTCCGCCTGGCAGCCAGGAACCTTGCCTTCACCAGGGGCTGTAGATAGCGAGTCCAAAACAATTTGTGTTTTCTTTTTATTATTGCATTACAAACAGTTTCTTATAGAATGCTGCAAAAAGACACACGCAGAATGGGGGATTTATTTCATGCAGAGTTCAGGGTGCCATGAAGAATTCAACTGAGGACTGTGAACTTTGCAGATGCTCACGTCGAAGCGTGGCATGAAGCTCCATCGGATCCAAACTCCACATCTGGTGGCGCCTTTTTCAGCGAGGGGTCATTCACTTTGACAAGGTCCCGCCTGACAGTTCCTTGGATTGTTTTTAAATTCAGGATTTGTTTAGCTCTTAGTGTCAGAGTCTTTTCTTGAAACTGCATCAATGGCCGTGGAATGATGGATGATTTTGGAGTAAGCTGTTGAATGATGGCTGTGGACACGAAGTTGGGATGCTGCAGATACCCATCCGACAACAGACGAAGGTGAGAGATGTTCCGGCTACTACTATGGATGGTGGTGGCTTCGCAGCGGACGGAGACCTGACCCTGGGTGGCATTGCAGGGGCACAGGTGTAGTTGTTGGATGCTGTTGGGGTGTGGGATGCAATGGACCACGGTGGTATTTGAGTTTATTTGACAATTCTTGATCCACCTACATTCATTAAGTATCTGCTGAGGGAATTCCATCTTACCAACATGGTGAGAATTTGTCAGCTATGAAGTTTTCATTCTGCCAGGGACGGTGGCTGCGATCAGGTGGTCTTGAGGTTTGGGTTGTCCCTTGCGCACTTCAGTATCTCGTGACATTTCGTTTTGTTTTGAGATACGCTTTTTCCGGAGATATTTATGTGACATGTGTGAACTTCATGGAACATGGGATGCATGGGGCAATGGTCCAAGGTGCAGAACTAGAAATCCTTAGATCCCTTAGGAAGGCAGGCCGACTAAGGGGCGGCACGGGACACAGTCAAATCGAAAAGGCCATGGATTGCTGAAGGTGATGTGTCGTCGTTTGTCGTCCATGGGAAAATGCGGAAACCGTAAAAGGTATTGCCGATCGCATGGAGAAGGAGAGCAGAGTCAACGCAGAGACGCATGTGTAAGTACGCCAAGAACATGATTGGCTTTTCTGGATTCTCTTGGCATACAAGATGCAATTTATCAATATTCATTCTGTTGTGCTGGACGCAAAACTCCTCTGATGTTCACCTGTTCAATGCGATGAGATTCGGTCCCCAAGGAATGTGCGCCAAGACTCTGAAGTCGTGATCGAGAACGTTTCAGCCAAGTCTGGTGCTGGCTTCCTTGCCACGGGAAATGTTTACATTTCGGTGGGGCACTCAGTGCGTTCGCTGCCATGCTGAAGAGCTGTGTAAAAGGACGCTGTTGGTTGGGCAGCGGCAAAACAACCAAAATCCCAACTCAGTCACCGCCTCACGAAGTGCGGCTGAAGTCGCGCTAAAGCAGCCTTTTGCTTGGGCTGCACCACGATGCCATTCGGCTAGTCTCGCGAGAGAACCCTCCCTTGAACCAGGTGCAAGGAAGGAAAAGGAAATGAAGCATGAAATGCCATTTGTGTAATACGCAAATCACACTGGTGAAAAAGTAAGAAGGATCAAAAGTTCAGGTGAACGATCCTCTCACACTTGCATCGGCTAAATCGCCAATTCGCCATGCTCCAGGTGGGGCTGAGGCACGAGCATCGCCCTTGAAATCATAGTCTGCCTTGCCTATGTGCTTTGTACACAACCGGCAGGCTTGGCACCCATAGATGGTCTGTTGCCCATCTGTTCTTCCAAAAACGCAGTTCAGGTCAGCGTGCCATATGTTGCTGTGAGGGAGGATGTAGATCTCCGTGTTCTCCAGCATGCGCACGAAGTCAGGGCGTAGGTGCTCGTATTTCGCTTTCCAAAGGCGAGCTTCATCTCGGGCATCAATTGTCAGCTGCTGCTTCTTCATGAGCTCGGCCTCCAAAGACTTTCGATATTCTCGAAGAGTCATCACCTCCTCATACATGGCGCGGAAGGTCGCCTCATCTTCCGGGGTCATGACCGTACGTGTGACCACACTGGAAGGGGCTGTCTCTTCCTCTGGTTCAGCTTGATCTCCTTGATGTCGATGTCGTCGATGTAGCATCACCCAGCCGAAGAGCAACATCATGATCGTCGTGAAGATCATGAAGAGGACCTTGAAGGTGTCCAGGAGGTAGTGCTCGGTCAGGGTCTGCGCGTTCACATTGGGCATCTCTGTTTTGGTGTTGTTGGTCTTGTTGTCATAGTCCAGGGCGTTCACGACGTTCACCAAGCCAGCGAACATTGCTTGCATCGCCCGTCCAGGCTTCTTGATGGCGTACATCTCAGCTCCTTTCTTGCGCTCGTTGGCCGTCTTGCGCTTGGCAGCTTGGAAGGTCAGGTCGGACTTCAAACGGGTTTGATGACTTCGAAGACGATCTGCCAAAAGTTGGGCTGCCGACTCCTTCGTCAAGCCATCTGCATACTGCAGCTCAGAGCTAACCCATGAAGTGAGGGCTCCACAACACTTCAACTTGTCCTGGGTGACCAAAACCTCAATTGTGGTTCTTTTGTCAGCTCCTGTCCCAGCTTGCACCTCCTCCTTGATCAGCAGGTCATAGAGGGCCTTGGCGTCGACCACCAAGCGAGGTGCATTGAGAAGCTTGGCTGTGTTCACATCATCCAGAACCAACCATGGGGACCAAATGAGGTTCCAAAACGTAGATGCAAAAAGAAGTGCATCTGCTGCTTCTGAAGCGCCTTGGCTCTCAGCGCTCAAAGTTGAGCGTGCCACTCGTGGCAATTTCCAACTTCTCCAGTCCAACACATTGTACCATCCTTCTTCGCCTTCTGCAACCTTTTTGTTCACCTTGTAAGGTCCTTCTTGTCCCCCAAGTAGCGGTATTCCAATCCAACATCTGCATTGGTTTTCGCCATCCTCAGGGTTTTGTTTGCTGAATTCAGCGTCTTGATTGTGGCCTTGGTCACATCGCCAGCCAGCATAGAGACCTGTGATTGCAAATGCGGTGAGGACTGTGTTGCAGGCCATTGCATTGCTCCAATCAACCCACGTAGTTGTGTCCGCTCACTTTCGGTCACTGGAAGATCTTCTTGATTCTTGCGCTCCTTGGAGATGCTGATAGGCTTTTGCTTGTGCAGGTACTTCTCCTGGTGGAGTCGCCAGTGGTTGTTGTTGACCTTGTCCACCTGGCAGCCGCAATATTCAAGATGATCTCCATTCAGCCATTCACGAAAGCTGAAGACTTCCTTAAGGGACTTCTGGAGCTGCGTGGCGTGCTCATTGTTGGGCATCAGGCACCCAAACAAATCATCCACATGCATGCCAAACATGCCAATCAGTTGCGGTTCCACTCCAAGTGCATGAGCTTGATGAGGATCCTGATCGAAGGCCAGAAACAGGCAGGCATCCAAAGGGTGTTGAATGATGCTGCCCTTGCCAATCTTCAGGATGCGCTCGGTGGCTTCCTCATACCAGGCCCGTGGGGCATCACAAAGGCCATAGATGGGTTTCACCAACTTCATCAACTTTCCGCTGTCTCGCTCAATCCCCAAGATGGTTTCAGCATCTTTGGGAAGGCGCACCCATATCTCACGCGTCCCATCAGCCTTGAAACCCTTGCCTTGCAGGAAGGCTGTGCTCACGTCACTTGTGAACGGCTCCATGCCCAGCATAGTTGCCACTGTAAGGATCAATCCCCTTGACAGTCTGGTCAATGTAGGGCTCGTTGTTGACAAAGATCCATTCAGGGCATCTGGGTCACGAAAACCTTGAACAACTAATCTGGCCTTTGCCCTGGGAGAGCCATCTGGGTTCTTCTTCCAGCCAAGGATGAACTTCGCCTTCAGGATGCGGTCTTCTGGAACTCCTTGACCTTGGTCAAATTGCCAGACGGAGTTGTCAAAGAAAGACTGCAGCTCCTTCATCTTTGCCTCCCTGCAGGCCATCCTGTCCTCAAGGCTCATGTAGCGCTCATTGAGAGGCTGGTTGCTAGGCTCCTGGGCATAGCACTGCTCCAAGTTCTGCTGAAAGAGCTCCTTTGCTTGCTTCCGCCAAGCTGGGAGGATCTTGAAGCGCGTGTAGCCAGTCCATAGGTTGTTGGCATACTTCTTCTTCAGGTTGCCACTCTTCCACTTTTCACGGAACAGACAGTTCCCCATACTCACCACCTTCTTCTTGTCCAGGAAGTGCAATGGCACAGGGCAGGTGTCCTCGTCAGGGATGTAGTCCTGCTGTCTGGGGGCATAGTGACGTCGGGTCAGGTAGTTGCCGTTGAGCTCCCAGGCATCCATCACACTGTCGTCAAGGACCATGTGGCCATGTTCATGTTTCCATCCTCTGGGCAACTTGGTCTTCTCATTGAGATCCACCGTGAAGGAGAGTTGGCCATCTTCTTCATCATGTAGAGGTCGTTCTGAATAGGGTGTCACTCTGGGCAAAGTCCGTGGAGCAGGGCCATACGTTCGTGGCAGGACCATTGCCTCTTGTTGTTCATGTCGTCGTCGTTGTTGTTCAAAAGTCGGTCGGCCAGCTTGTGGAGGTACTTGAGAAGGTTGTGCTGGTTGAGCAGGTTGTGGGGCTTGTTGAGGTTGTGCAGGAAGAGGTTGATCTTCAGGAAGTAGTGCAGGAGGTGGTAGTCGTCCATGTGGTGTAGCTTGTTGGCCTGGTGGTTCTTCCATCGGTTCCATCACGCTACCAGCAGGTGTTGGCAGCAGGGTTTGTTGATCTTGTCCATCATCCATGGGTTCGGCCAAAATGGCCTGTGTTACTGCATTGTCTGAAGGGCCTCCACCATCAGCTCCTCGCATGTCATCATCGTCGGCGATGCTCGGGCTCGGAGACCTGATGTCGGTCCTCTGAAAGGGGCAGTAGGATCATCATCTGGTCCACCATCGCCACCAGAAGTGGGTCCACCTCCGCTAAAGAGCTGTCGCATCTCCCCATCTGAATCGCTGGTCTGCAAGCCAGCGTCCACCACAAAGGTTGTTGTCCCAGTCCAGCTGTAGTGCATCCTCCGGTCGGCATCAGGGCCATTCCATTCATCTCCCACCACCAAAGTCTCGGGATTGGGTCCACCTCTGCGGATGTGGGTGACGCGCTCATTGGTGAACAGGTGGAAGGGAACCTCGTCGTAGAGCAGGTCCGGCACGAAGAGTTGTTGTCGGCCTTGGTTGTGGATCCTGGTCCAGGTTCTTCCATCATCACATAGCTTGCCATCGATCTTGCAAGGGCTCGGCCTCAAAGTCGCCCATCTCGTGGTCAAGCTCCTCTGCTTCATCTTCTGATGCCACTTCTTCTCGCTTGCGCTTGTTGGACTTTGGCAGGTCGATGTAGTGCGTCACACCGCGATTGCGGACTTTCATCAAGGCCAGCTTTGCACGGTCGATGGAGTCCATGGCTCTGGATTCATCGTTCTCAGGATGCATTGCTGGACGAACATGTTCTGGGGCTGCACGAAGAAGGGTTGTGCCATGAGCCAGCCAGTAGATGTCGGCATGGGGTCCAGCTTCTGAGGTTTCCTTCATCACCACCACTGCGGGTCCACGCCATCGAAGCTTGGGGCCGTTTGCAGGTCCATCTCTCCAGTAGTAGCATCTGTCGCCTGAATTGAGGACCAAAGGCTGACCCACAAACTTCCGGAGAAGAGCTCTGCGAAGTCGAGCATCGATGTTGGCCTCGGTGATGGCCTTGGCAGCTGATGCTTGCAGTTCCAACTTCTCCTTGAAGGCTTCCGTGGGATCCAAGTGGATTGGGGTGATCTGCTCCTCCATCAGCAAGCCAGGTATGTGGGGTGTATATCCCATGGCCCACTGCACCGGGGAGTACCCGGAGACATTCGGCATCCTGTTGACCTGAGGAATCACGTAGCACAGTGCTGTGATCATCGCCTCAGGGGTCTGAGCAATGGCAGGGTTGTCCGTGAGGAAGGCAGTCAGTGCTCGTCGAACAACTTGATGCCGTCGCTCCAAGATAGCCAAACGGGTGTGGCTTTCTCCAGGGCTGATCTTGAGCTCCACTCCTTGCTCAGTGCACCATTGTCGCATGCCGTCTGAACACCAGGCTCGATGCTCGTCCACAAAGAGTCGCTTCATTGGGCCAAAACTTCGGACCCATCCACGTTCCATCTGCTTGATGAACTCCTCAGTGGACTCAGTTCGAAGCTCTCGTCCTGAAAGAAGTCTTGTGGTGGCATCGCTCATCATGAGCACCGGTGTGGCCTTTCTGCGACCTGGGACATGCACCCAAAGAGTGTCAGCTTGAACTCGATCATTGAAGTGCGTCGGCCGTGGAACTGAAGACACTGGGTGTCCAATCGGCCTCTTGTGCAAATCGCAGGTGTTGCACTGGTGTTCCTTGGCACCTTGAATCATCTCGGCACTTGCTCCTTGACGTTCCAGAAGCTTCATAAGCTCACCACTTGTAGGATGCCCCAAATTGCGGTGCAATCGCATGATGGTGCGCTTGACATCCTGGGCTGAAGTGCCTCTCAGTCTTCCAAGAGCTCCTTGAGGGGCTTTCCTGGGATCAGCCTCATCAGGATTCAGGACGGGGTCGCCCGCTGGAGATGCTTGTTCTTCTTCTCCTTGTTCTGCATCATCATTGGTGTTATTCTCCAGGGGGAACTCCTCCTCAGTGGCTTCTGCATCGTCATTGGCATAGGCCTCCTCCACAAACTCATTCTCGTAGATCCTGCAGACGGTGTCGTAGATGGCATTGCAAAGCCCTTGTTGATAGGCTCCAGAAGCTCGTGCACGATTGCCAATCTTCGGACTTGAACCTTCGATGGGAAGATGTTCATGATTTCCCACACAAAGTCGGGTCATCTCCTCCGCAGCTTCAAAAGAGGACCATCTCAGCTGGGTCGGCTTCTTGATGTACATCCAGTCGCCAAAGCTGTCGGGCAACATGGTGCCACACTGGCACTGGTCCAGGAGACTGTCGAAGCCATCATCCTCCAAAGACTTCAATGTCTTGGTCTTCCATGAAACAGCGTACCTGGGCTGCTCCAAACCGGCATGGCGTCCTTCTCGTTTCTGTTTCATGAAGGAGCGGGAGCACAGTCGTAAGTGTGTGGCTTCTTGAAAATCACGTTCAGCTTCCAACGCCTCAATCTGGGCCAAGGTGTGAAGGTTCAGGTTCTGCAGGGTTGACCACTTCTTGCATGGGGGCGCATACCAAATGAAGTCAGGACATTCTTTGTCTTGTAGTTCCAAAAAGGCTCGTCTGGTGGATGCCTTCTCAAAGTCCCAACCATTGGTGAGGTCGAAGCTTCGCACCTTCCATCCATTTCTCTCAAAGGTCTTGGACAGCAAGCCATCGCCACTGTAGACCTCCCAAAAGACTCGTTGGCCCGTTGTGTGGGTGTTCAGGATCTCTTCAGTGGTGCTCGTCCTTCGATTGCCCCATACATGGAAGTGCATGTACATGGTCTTCATCAGCTTGTCAGTGATCTCTCTGCGGATGTCCTTGGGCTCGGAAAACTCAGGCATCACTTTCTCCTTGGGGGACATCGCTGAAGTGCCAATGTAGTTGAGGTAGAAAGCCTTCTCAGGAGGGGATCTTCCAGTAGCCGTCAGGTAGTCCACCAGGGTGACATAGGCAGAGGTGTCCTTGGTGTTCTCGATGTGGCCATAGGTCTCATCCGTGATGTAGTCGAAGTTCACCAAGGCTCCTTCAGGATCTTCAAAAACTCCATCATCCAGTTGAAGAAGATATTCACCTCGCTCTCCAATCACCGCAGGCTTCCACTCATTGTTCAAAACAGAGATGGTGTTGGATGAAAAATCTGTTTTCACCTGCAACGCAGCAAGGATTGGACGACCAATGAGGAGAGGGGTGTTGCCCTCGACGACAAAGCATTCAATGTAGCCATGTTGTTGTTGTACCCAAACAGGCAAACGAACTGACCAGGCAGCTTCTCGTCGAGCATCACCGCCAAATGCAAAGACCTTCTCCGTAGGGTGGAACTTGTATGTGGCGGTCTTCACTCCCTTCTCGCCCAAATGGTCCATGACCTTCATCAGGGTGTTGTGGCCAATCACCATGCTGGAGGCTCCACCATCCTGTATTCCAAACCAACCTTTCGGACCCAGGTGCGGTACTCCATCGTCTGCATGAAGGGCTTCATCGGTCACCATCATCGCGTCAGCAGTCTTTGGCCTCTTCGAGGGTGAAGACGTCGATGAATTTCCTTTCGAAGTCGGTGACCCATTGGGGCATTGTGCCGCCAAATGTCCAGCCTTTCCACAAACGAAGCACGTCGCAGATCCACCAAAGAATGCAGAGGTTCTTGATGGAATGGATCCCTTTTGAGGGGGGTTGGCATTTCGGCCCTTTCCTTTGGAAGAGAACCCCTTTTTCTTGCCCTTGCCTTTTGACTTGCTTTTGCCGCCAGGAGAAACCGGGAGTTGCGAAGGAGCTCCACCACCAGCTGCATCAGGAGCCAAAGCCACAACTGGATAGTATCCACGTGCTGCACGAAGGTTGGCCAGGTTGGCGAATTGACGCCGAGCATCCAAGTAGGCAGCGTAGGCTTCTTCCATTGCTCCATCATAGTCTTGAAGTTCATCAGCCTGGTAGTAGGTCTCTTCGATGTTGTCCTCAGCTTCATAGTTCTCCCAAGCGGTGTCATAGTCCTGGTCCATGGTGTCCTCATAATAGGCGTCCTCGGTCTCGGCAAAGTCCTGGATGTAGTCATCCTCCATGAACTCCTCATCCACCGCCTCATAGGATTCCTCAGCGGCATAGGCATGCTGTTGGCGAGGCCATCGCTGATGGAGCTTGGCAGCTTGGGCATTTGCACCCCATCGGACATCGCTGCGTCCGCGATAGTCCTGGCCGAAGAGGTAGTACATCGCCTCCTCAACTTTGACCTCTTCAAGGGACGTGCACTGCGTCTGCACCATCTGCCTCTGCTCGTAGGTAAGGCTTGACCTCCTCAGCATCAACCAGCCGCTCACCGTATCAGGCAGGGTGATCTTGTGCTTCTCCAGCTCGCGTCGCGCTTCTCGATGGTCTGCACAGTATTGCATAAGGCTCTGGTCGCCTCTCCTGGTCGAGCCATAGAAGAACTTCTCCAGCGCCCGAGGCATTTCAACACGATCATCATACTTGAAGCACTTGTCCAACTGAACCAACACCTGGTCGAACCCGGTCTCGTCCTCGGACACCTTGTCGACCATGTGCTCCACCTGTCGCCAGGAAATTCCTGACAGAGACGTCAAAAGGTTGATCGTGGCCTCTTTGCTTTTCTTCTGCAGATCCATCTTTTTCTGGTAAAGCTTGATGCGCTTCCGCCATTCCTTATAGTCCTGGGGCTTGTTGGAGAACAAGGGGATGTAGTTATCCCGCACAGTGTCACCAACATGGCTTAAGGCAGCCGTAGGTGAAGTCGCCATAGGGCAAGGTCAGGGCGTCGATGATGTCCACCAAGTAGCGCCCACAAAGGCCCAAAGGCAACGGAGCCACGCTCCGCTACCAATGTTGGTTGGGCAGCGGCAAAACAACCAAAATCCCAACTCAGTCACCGCCTCACGAAGTGCGGCTGAAGTCGCGCTAAAGCAGCCTTTTGCTTGGGCTGCACCACGATGCCATTCGGCTAGTCTCGCGAGAGAACCCTCCCTTGAACCAGGTGCAAGGAAGGAAAAGGAAATGAAGCATGAAATGCCATTTGTGTAATACGCAAATCACAGACGCTAACAGGCTGACTCCCACGGACACGTTGTTGAAAGACACGTCTCTTTTGATTTGTTTGTTCTCTCAACTGACCCTTGTGCGATTAATGATTGCCTCAGGACAACTCAATGATCATCATTCAGAATGCCAGATCCACAAAAAACGGAGGTGGCTTCTCAACCAGACGCCTGCGAGTGTCCAACAGCTCAGCTGTCAGCCTTCAGAATGTGAGTGCTGGAAAGCATGGAGGAGGTTTCTTTGTCCTTGGAGAGGTTGAGATAGCTGGGAATTTGACAGTCAAGATTTCCAACAGTCGAGCTGAAGCAGAAAATGGAGGAGGTTTCAGCACTGGAAAGGGCTTGACGGTGTCCAACGGCTCAAGGCTCATCATTCGGAATGCGACAGCTGGAAGGCATGGAGGAGGATTCTATGCCAAGGGGAAAACCTTGATCAGCAGGTCCGCAGTCACCATTCAAAAGGCCACGGCCCAGAAGTTTGGTGGAGGGTTTGGTGCATCTGATGCAGTTGTCATCGATGAGATGTCAAGCGTCAGCATTTCCACTTCAAGATCGAGATTTGGCGGAGGCTTCCATACGGACGAGCGCTTGCAGGTGACCAGCGGCTCAGCTGTCAGCCTTCAGAACGTGATTGCGCAGGAGTATGGAGGAGGTTTCTTTGTCCTTGGAGAGGTTGAGATAGCTGGGAATTCGACAGTCAAGATTTCCAACAGTCGAGCTGAAGCAGAAAATGGAGGAGGTTTGAGCACTGGAAAGGGCTTGACGGTGTCCAACGGCTCAAGACTCATGATTCGGAATGCGACAGCTGGAAGGCATGGAGGAGGATTCTGTGCCAAAGGCAAGACCTTGATCAGCAGGTCCGCAGTCACCATTCAAAAGGCCACGGCCCAGGAGTTTGGTGGAGGGTTTTGTGCATCTGATGAAGTTGTCATCGATGAGATGTCAAGCGCCAGCATTTCCACTTCAAGATCGAGACGGGGTGGAGGCTTCCATGCGGACGAGCGCTTGCAGGTGACCAGCGGCTCAGCTGTCAGCCTTCAGAACGTGATTGCGCAGGAGTATGGAGGAGGTTTCAATGCCCTTGGAGATGTTGAGATAACTGGGAATTCGACAGTCAAGATTTCCAACAGTCGAGCTGAAGCAAAAAATGGAGGAGGTTTTGACACTGAAAAGGCCTTGAAGGTGTCCAACGGCTCAAGACTCATCATTCGGAATGCGACAGCTGGAAGGTATGGAGGAGGATTCTATGCCAAGGGCAAGACCTTGATCAGCAGGTCCGCAGTCACCATTCAAAAGGCCACGGCCCAGGAGTTTGGTGGAGGGTTGTGCATCTGATGAAGTTGTCATCGATGAGATGTCAAGCGCCAGCATTTCCACTTCAAGATCAAGATTGGGCGGAGGCTTCCATGCGGACAAGCGCTTGCAGGTGACCAACAGCTCAGCTGTCAGCCTTCAGAACGTGACCGCTGGAAGTCATGGAGGAGGTTTCACTGCCATTGGAGATGTTGAGATAGCTGGGAATTCGACAGTCAAGATTTCCAACAGTCGAGCTGAAGCAAAAAATGGAGGAGGTTTTGACACTGAAAAGGCCTTGAAGGTGTCCACGGGCTCAAGGCTCATCATTCGGAATGCGACAGCTGGAAGGCATGGAGGAGGATTCTATGCCAAGGGGAAAACCTTGATCAGCAGGTCCGCAGTCACCATTCAAAAGGCCACGGCCCAGGAGTTTGGTGGAGGGTTTGGTGCATCTGATGAAGTTGTCATCGATAAGATGTCAAGCGTCAGCATTTCCACTTCAAGATCGAGATTTGGCGGAGGCTTCCATACGGACGAGCGCTTGCAGGTGATCAACAGCTCAGCTGTCAGCCTTCAGAACGTGATTGCGCAGAAGCATGGAGGAGGTTTCAATGCCGTTGGGGAGGTTGAGATAGCTGGGAATTCGACGGTCAAGATTTCCAACAGTCGAGCTGAAGCAGAAAATGGAGGAGGTTTTGACACTGAAAAGGGCTTGAAGGTGTCCACGGGCTCAAGGCTCATCATTCGGAATGCGACAGCCGGAAATCATGGAGGAGGATTCTACGCCAAAGGCAAGACTACCATCAGCAGGTCCACCGTCAGCATTCAAAATGCCACGGCCCAGAAGTTTGGTGGAGGGTTTTCTACTGATGAAGTTGTCATCGATGAGATGTCAAGCGTCAGCATTTCCACTTCAAGATCAAGATTGGGCGGAGGCTTCCATGCGGACAAGTGCTTGCAGGTGACCAACAGCTCAGCTGTCAGCCTTCAGAACGTGATTGCGCACAGGTTTGGAGGAGGTTTCCATGCCCTTGGAGAGGTTGAGATTGCTGGAAATTCGACAGTCAAGATTTCCAACAGTCGAGCTGAAGCAAAAAATGGAGGAGGTTTTGACACTGAAAAGGGCTTGAAGGTGTCCACGGGCTCAAGGCTCATCATTCGGAATGCGACAGCCGGAAATCATGGAGGAGGATTCTACGCCAAAGGCAAGACTACCATCAGCAGGTCCACCGTCAGCATTCAAAATGCCACGGGCCAGGAGTTTGGTGGAGGGTTTTCTACTGATGAAGTTGTCATCGATGAGATGTCAAGCGTCAGCATTTCCACTTCAAGATCGAGATTTGGCGGAGGCTTCCATACGGACGAGCGCTTGCAGGTGATCAACAGCTCAGCTGTCAGCCTTCAGAACGTGATTGCGCAGAAGCATGGAGGAGGTTTCAATGCCCTTGGGGAGGTTGAGATAGCTGGGAATTCGACGGTCAACATTTCCAATAGCCGCGCTGAATCAGGAGATGGAGGAGGTTTTGACACTGAAAAGGGCTTGAAGGTGTCCAACGGCTCAAGACTCATCATTCGGAATGCGACAGCTGGAAATTCAGGCGGAGGATTCTATGCCAATGGCAAGACTACCATCACCAGGTCCACCGTCAGCATTCAAAATGCCACGGCCCGGCAGTACGGTGGAGGGTTCAGTGCTGAAGGAGTCGCAGTTATCCAGGATTCTACCGTGGCCATGTTCAGCACCGATGCCGGGGCAGATGGTGGTGCTTTTTCCGTGTTTGGTTTGACTTTGCACAGAAGTCAAATGTCGGTCAGCCACTCCACAGCGCTCGGATCGGGTTTCGGAGGTCGTGCAGTTGGTCAAGTGCTTCTTTCAGCACAGTCTACGTTGGTGGTGAAGGATGCCCAAGGTCTCGACAATTCCGGCGTGCTAGCTGCAGGTTGCCTCCACCTACGTGATCGGTCACGCATTCTCTTTGAAGATGCCCGTGGTGGCCATGGGGTGCAGCTGCAAAATAGTGGATGCTCTGACGTTTGCTCAAACAGCACGTTCTATGTCGAAGCGGATGCAGCCCTCAACGCCAGTGGTCGCTTGAGCTCCGGTTTTCTCTCCCTTGCATCCTGCCCGAAGGAGAAGGTACATCTCTCAGGCATCCACCTGCACTCCTGGTCCAGCGCGTTGCTCAGCACCCGGCCGAGTTCCGTGATAATCGGCCAAGTGACTATCGACTATGAACCACCTATCGACAATTTGCAGGTCCTGGCTGCCAAGGACGGGCTCAAGGTGTCAGCAGGCGACAGTGTGGGATGACGGCTTCTTCAAGCTGCGAGAGATTTTGGATGTTCGGATCCTGACTAACCTGTCAGAAAAAGTAGTCCTGGCAGGTCGGACTCAAGGTATGTTTGTCTTTGGACTCTGGTTTTCCAATTAAATTGCTTCATGTTTGAAAATCAGCAATTTGTTGAACTAAAGTCGCAGCAGGATGGCTTTGACATCGACTCTTTGACGGTTTCCTGCCGGAACTGCCCATGGGGTGTGACTTTCAATGCTACGAAGGATAGAAGTCTGAAAGCCGTGAGCTCTGAATATCTCGAATGCTCCAAGACCGTCACAGCGCCACTTGTTGTCACAAGTGTTGGCTTTTTCCACTGTATTCATAGAACGATAGAGGTTTCAGGTTCAATTTGTTGCTACTCGTATGTCCAACAAATGTTTTGTACGTTCCAAGTTGCATGTCCGATATTTCCATATATTTCCTGGAAACTGCGTTGAGGTCCAAAGGCCTGACGCAACGTTGCAATTGTTCCACCCAGAAGATGAGGTTAGGTTAAAAAGGTGCTTTTAGGCTATTTTGAAAAATTAGTCAACTTTCTGCCTATTAGGTAGATCATGTTTAACCTTGAAAAGGTTATTTGATCAAATAACCTTTAACTATTTTCAAGGTTATTCATACAAGTTACCTTTGTTTTTGAAGGTTATTCATACAAGTTACCCTGTTTTTCAAGGTTATTCATACAACTTACCTTTTTTCCCAAGGTTATTTATATCATCTACCTGGGTGTGCTTGCTTTTATGCTTATGTCAACAGCAGCCAATGTGACAGTACGCACGTATTGGTTTGAGTTTCTTTGTTTCAGCAAGTAAACATGGTTTCACCCATTTGTTGATTCTTTGGTCTGATTCTTTGGCCCTTCCACTTCGTAGGTATCAAACCTGTACATCACTTTTCCTCCTTGGTTGACCCCTGTGATGTCACCACTGGCCAGCGCCTGGTTGAAGGCATCAGCATCGCCATGGAAGTAGTGATGGAGCATGATTGCACGTGGAAAACTGGTCTGGGCATCTTTGCCAAAGCTCTTGTCAGAGGTCTCTTCAGCCAGCTTCTGAAACTGGGATTGTCTGCCTGCATTTCCCAGCAGCCTGTCTTGGAGTTCTTCTTGTAACAAGCAGTCCACCGACATGGTTTTTTCTTCCGTGGTTTCAGATTTTTCCCAGATCTCCTTGATCTGTGCTGGAACTTTTCCTGCTTTGAGCAGCCTGTTGAACTTCCACCAGCACCTTTGGAACGCTTTTCATTGTGACAATCAGGATCCACACATTCATCCTGTTCTCTCACTTCTTCTTCTTCTTTTTCTTCTTCTCCCTCAACCTTCTCAACCTCTTCTTTCGCTTCTGGCACCCCAGACTGGAGCTTGGAGACTTGGTCTCTGGTACCACCTTTGGCAGCAGGCCTTTTGAAAGGTGCAGGGGTGTCTTCCTTTTTGTTCCTCTTTTCTTTCTTCTCCTTTTGTGTCTTCTCCTTTTTGTCCTTGGCACTTCCTTTGGCTTTGGCCTTTGGCATCGGTTTTTTCCCTTTGAAAGTCTTTGGTGGTGTCTTTGGCACCTTGGGTTTGCTTCCTGCCTTTGAGCTTTGGAAGCTGGTTTTTCAAGCGGTTGCTGCTCTTCCTCCTCTTGCTCCTCTTCCTTATTCTCATTCTCTTCATTTTCCTTCTTTTCGGGTTCCATGGCCACCTCAGAAGCCTGGCTGTAGCAAGGGCTCCCAGGTAAATACCTGGCAGTAGTTTTCACTGGGCTGTTGTGCATGGAGCGACAAAAAGTGTGTAATTGGATACCTGGTATTCACTATTTAAACATATTAATTTGTTGGAGTGTTACTTGAAGGTTATTAGAAAGATATTTTTACATTGTGGATAACTTCTTGAAGTGGTATTTGAAAATGATTAGAGATATATTTCTACAGTGTTCATGTTGCCAGCAAAACCTTGGAAGTGATGGTGCTTGAGAGCAGCACACACTGTGTGTGCATCTAGTCTCTACTATTTGCTGCTAATGACAAACATTTTAGATTTCAACCATGTTAGCATTGCTGCTGTTGGCTTTGGGCCTGGAAAGAATGCAACAGAAAAATGCCATGCAAGCACCTACAGGACTTCTGTTTTTGGTGATGGTTTTGATGACAACGATCCTTTTGATTTGGAGAAACAAGAAATTTTTGCAAAAGTCCCAGCCAAAAAATGATTTTTTTTAGGAACTTTTGCAACACAGTGCCAAGGTGCCTTAGCAGTTTGCTTAGAAGTTTCTAAGCAAAGTGCTAAGGGGCCTTAGCAGTTTGTTTAGAAGTTTCTAAGCAAACTGCTAAGCTGCCTTAGAAGTTTCTAAGCAAAGTGCTAAGGGGCCTTAGAAGTTTCTAAGCAAACTGCTAAGGCCACCTTAGAAGTTTCTAAGCAAACTGCTAAGGCCACCTTAGAAGTTTCTAAGCAAACTGCTAAGCTGCCTTAGAAGTTTCTAAGCAAACTGCTAAGGGCCTTAGAAGTTTCTAAGCAAACTGCTAAGGGCCTTAGAAGTTTCTAAGCAAACTGCTAAGGGCCTTAGAAGTTTCCAAGCAAACTGCTAAGGCAGCTTGGTAGTTTGCTTAGAAACTCCTAAGGCAGCTTTGCAGTTTGCTTAGAAACTCCTAAGGCAGCTTAGCAGTTTGCTTAGAAACTTCCAAGGTGGCCTTAGCAGTTTGCTTCGAAACTTCTAAGGCCCCTTAGCACTTTGCTTAGAAACTTCTAAGGCAGCTTAGCAGTTTGCTTAGAAACTTCTAAGCAAACTGCTGAGGCCCCTTAGCACTTTGCTTAGAAACTTCTAAGAAAACCGCTAAGGCACCTTGGCACTGTTTTGCAAAAGTTCCTAAACAAATCATTTTTTGGCTGGGACTTTTGCAAAAAATTCTTGTTTCTCCAAATCAAAAGGATCGTTGTCATCAAAACCATCACCAAAAACAGAAGTCCTGTAGGTGCTTGCATGGCATTTTTCTGTTGCATTCTTTCCAGGCCCAAAGCCAACAGCAGCAATGCTAACATGGTTGAAATCTAAAATGTTTGTCATTAGCAGCAAATAGTAGAGACTAGATGCACACACAGTGTGTGCTGCTCTCAAGCACCATCACTTCCAAGGTTTTGCTGGCAACATGAACACTGTAGAAATATATCTCTAATCATTTTCAAATACCACTTCAAGAAGTTATCCACAATGTAAAAATATCTCTCTAATAACCTTCAAGTAACACTCCAACAAATTAATATGTATAAATAGTGAATACCAGGTATCCAATTACACACTTTTTGTCGCTCCATGCACAACAGCCCAGTGAAAACTACTGCCAGGTATTTACCTGGGAGCCCTTGCTACAGCCAGGCTTCTGAGGTGGCCATGGAACCCGAAAAGAAGGAAAATGAAGAGAATGAGAATAAGGAAGAGGAGCAAGAGGAGGAAGAGCAGCAACCGCTTGAAAAACCAGCTTCCAAAGCTCAAAGGCAGGAAGCAAACCCAAGGTGCCAAAGACACCACCAAAGACTTTCAAAGGGAAAAAACCGATGCCAAAGGCCAAAGCCAAAGGAAATGCCAAGGACAAAAAGGAGAAGACACAAAAGGAGAAGAAAGAAAAGAGGAACAAAAAGGAAGACACCCCTGCACCTTTCAAAAGGCCTGCTGCCAAAGGTGGTACCAGAGACCAAGTCTCCAAGCTCCAGTCTGGGGTGCCAGAAGCGAAAGAAGAGGTTGAGAAGGTTGAGGGAGAAGAAGAAAAAGAAGAAGAAGAAGTGAGGGAACAGGATGAATGTGTGGATCCTGATGGTCACAATAAAAAGCGTTCCAAAGGTTCTGGTGGCAAGTTCAACAGGCTGCTCAAAGCAGGAAAAGTTCCAGCACAGATCAAGGAGATCTGGAAAAATTCTGAAACCAGGGAAGAAAAAACCATGTTGGTGGACTGCTTGTTGCAAGAAGAACTACAAGACAGGCTGCTGGGAAATGCAGGCAGACAATCCCAGTTTCAGAAGCTGGCTGAAGAGACCTCTGACAAGAGCTTTGGCAAAGATGCCCAGACCAGTTTTCCACGTGCAATCATGCTCCATCACTACTTCCATGGCGATGCTGATGCCTTCAACCAGGCGCTGGCCAGTGGTGACATCACAGAGGTCAACCAAGGAGCGAAAGTGATGTACAGTTTTGATACCTACGAAAGTGGAAGGGCCAAAACTTCAGACCAAAGAGTTGAGAAATATGTGCGTGATATTTGTGAGAGATATTGGAGAGTATCCAGTGAAGACAGAAGGTAAATGATATAAATAACCTTGGGAAAAAAGGTAAGTTGTATGAATAACCTTTGAAAACAAAAGGTAACTTGTATGAATAACCTTAAGAAAAAAAAGGTAAATTGTA